>JAJLZV010000016.1:0-207466 GCA_030572415.1 Yamadazyma membranifaciens
TCTCATCCTCATACTTATCAGAATTTCTACTGCCCATCTCCTTTCCTGCAGGATCTTTTTTAACTATGGCCGCGCTAACATTGCAATTTACTTTCCGTTCTTTTATATCATTGTTGATAATAGCTCGTCTAATAAATTAGGCTCACTGAACCGAAGCATTAGCGTAACTATCTCATAGAAAAGAGTATATAGCCAAAGAGTACCATATCAAAAACCCACTTTGCTTATTCTCGCAATATTCAGTTTCAGAGAATAAGTATCAGGTCAGATCTCAGGCTTAACTGAGTATCAATCTACTTTCTGGTGGTGAAAAATGCAGATTCTCATCCTCATACTTATCAGAATTTCTACTGCCCATCTCCTTTCCTGCAGGATCTTTTTTAACTATGGCCGCGCTAACATTGCAATTTACTTTCCGTTCTTTTATATCATTGTTACTTCACTAACATGGATAGGAGTATCAATCAGAATTTCAGGTGGTGTACGGCTATTTGTTCTAATTGGTTCAGCAGTATGGTTGGTTGCAGCAGCCATACTGGCATATTTCGATCATTCAGGAAATATCAACAGAAATAATAAAAAAAAACAGAATTTTGGTTGAAGTTTAGGCAATAATACATAAATACTAAACTAAGAGCTATGAATAATTGTCTTATAGGGTCCGATAATGAGGTTAGTATCATTGGGACAATGAACATAATTTTTTAGATACTCAAACGGTGTAATAATCAAAACGCTACCTCAATTAAGTAACTTGAAGAAGCGTGGATTGGTTTGTGGGTGTATGGAAATGGTACTGCTAAATTAATAGTTTCCACTAGTGTTGAAACTAATAGACAAAGTTGATAATGCAGTGATTGGTATTCCTACTACAAATATTCAAATTAGAAGAGAACTGATCAGTTTGAAGTTAATGGGGCATCATCTAATTATAAAATTGGAATTATGATCTTAGAAGTGAGCTGAAAATAGTAATCATATGATAAACTATGTTCTTCCATTAGCCACTTCCATACAAAATAATGGCCAGTGGAAGTTTTGTGCTATAGAGTAGATAGAAATCTTAACTATGATGAGTTAATATACGGGAATGCTATTCATTGTCAAATACCTATGATGAAATTAATAATTCATGTAATGATGATTATGATGGAGCTTAGCAAAAAAAGAAGTTTAGAACCTCTGAGAGTTTATATAACTTCTTCAATATAGATTTCTTTATAGCCATATTAAAGTTATTTCTACGACGTGAAAGCATCCTCGAACAGATATTGCATTTTTCAAAACTTGAGTACAATTTTAGAAGCTTTCATGAGATGCTTAAAATGATAGTACGTAATACATTTGTTTACTTTACTTCTTTACTTCAACATAACAATTCATAAATAATATAACCATTTAAATTCGGGAAGTAATCCTCCCATTCAGTTTTACTATTTTCATACCATGCCAAGATATTGTATAACTACTATCTTTTTTATAATATAGTCGGCGATTTGAATTCTTGAATTAGCTTAGACTCTTCTTGATCTTTAAGGATTCAAACGTTGTATTATATTAATCATAAACTGTGCTTTAGTTCTCTACTACATTAGTTGGAATCTATGCCCTAACTGCCCTTAACTAAGTTAAATGCCTAATCCGAAAGATTGCGGCTCAAAATCTTCGATATTGAGATTACGTAATGACCTGCGGAAAAGTACCAAGACTACTAGTGCAAGAAATAATTATCGTAAAAATGTATTTATATTAAAGGGTTAACCGTTAAGGTCTATGGTTATAGTAATGGTTCCGATAAAACAAACAACTATAAATTCCATAGGTTTTTCCTAAAGGGAAATGTAATTACTATAATATGAGATTCTCATTTTTAACCTTTTTAACTTTAGCCATCGCTGCTCCAACTGGTTCTTCACAAGATGCCACTACGGTAACCAAATATGTCGATAGTAAGTCGACAGTATATCAATGGGATGCAGGTTGGAATAAAGATTTCACTATTCATGGATCGTGTAACGACACTCAGTATAATCAAATTTATGCTGCTTTACAAGAGGTAAAGGTATTATCTAAGCATGCTAGAGATCATACGTTGAAGTTTGGTAATGAGTCTGAATTCTATCAAAAGTATTTTGGTAATGCTGCTACTGGTGAAGTTGTTGGATGGTATGAAGATATTGTCGATGCTGACAAGTCCGGTGTTCTATTTAGATGTGACAACCCTGATGGCAATTGTAATATAGAAGGATGGGCTGGTCATTGGAGAGGTGAAAATGGTACTAATGAAAATGTAATTTGTGACTTATCGTATACTTCGAGACTTTACTTATCGCAAATGTGTTCTCAAGGATATACAGTAGCTAATTCTAAAAATACTGTTTTCTGGGCTAGTGATTTGTTGCATAGAATCTGGCATACCGATGTTTCTGGTCAAGGTGTTGTGGGACATTATGCTGATGAGTATCATGAATGTTTAGAATTAGCTAAGGAACACCCAGAAGAAGCCGTCAGAAACTCAGCTACTTTACGTTATTATGCTTTAGATGTTTATGCTTATGATATTGCTGTACCAGGGGTAGGATGTACTGGAGAACTGGAGGCTGAAGATCACGTTGGAAGTTCTACTTCTGAATCATCTGTCAACTCAGCAACTGCTTCAAGCAAAAGCTTAGATGGAACTTCAGAGACGGCTACTACAACTCAACAAGGTAGTGAATGTCATACCCATAGTAATGGAGAAGTCCATTGTTCATAAGTATATTTTGTTTGATATTTAGAATAATTTTATATATATTTTACTAGAACAATTCTTTTTTTGAAAATGAAAAAGTTCTCTAATTATCGCCTAATCTAACTGTTTTCTCTTTAACCAAATCGATACATAACTTGGAATATAAATAGAGTATCAGTGAACTATAACAATTTTTGGTATCAAAACAGTTTATTATTGAGTCTCCCCCAAAGATAGCATGATTTTCTTGGGATAAGTAGATATTAAACTTATATCTCGTCCCACTTCATGCTAGTTGGCTAGAAACCATGGTGAGAAAAAAGGAACCAAAAAGTGTGGGCCAGTTTATAATTTATTTATTGTACATTATTTATTTTTATCATCTGCCTGATTATGGTAGGTCTCTAGTTTAACAATCCAGAAATTTTCCTACTACTCTCCATGTGTATCAAATGATATATACTAAAAAATGCTGAGGTTACAATATTTCTTAATGGTTAAATCCCAGTGAGATTATGGATGCATTTACTATCAACCCAAGAAGCAGAAGTACTAATTTTCTGATATAACCAGTATCTGGATTTTATTATATTTGCTTTAATATCCGATATTTACCTTGAAATTGGATGGCTAGGTTGAGCACATATATGCGATTTATAACACCTTGCAAAATTCAAAACTTGAGTGACAATTCCAAACATAACTTAATATATGATATACCCCAATAACACAGCTAAGAAACTAAGTTTAACATTTTGATTATTTGAATTGGAAGCACCAAAATTTTGTGAGGCTGAAGAGCCTTCATTGCTTGAAATAGAGTCATTTGACCCATTAGATGGTTCAGATATAGTTGAAGTTGAATTGGTCGACAAATTACTGGAAACCGATGATGTCGAGTTACCTGAAATTGATGACGTAGATAACACAGTTGCATTTGTTTGACAATCTACTAACCAACTGTCAAGATTAATATTCTTTATAATACTTGAAAACCCATCCGCCAAATTGCTATGACAATACTTATTCATTTGGGATTCACTAATATCATTAAAATTAGACTCGTCATTTTTGGGGTATTCAATGTGGAAAATCGGTTTACCTTGCATTAAAATATCATGATAAAGGTCACATTCATTATATTTAACGCATTGTTCTTGTACTGAAAAATCAACATCATCAGCTAATTGTTCAACAATGGCACCACCATTCTTTAACCCGACTGCCATGCCAAGATCATGGCCGGTTTTAGCTAAAAATTTAACAAAATCTATAGCATCAGCTTCCGTAAGATTAAAACCAGTATCATTATCATAACCATCGATATTATCGGGATCAATTGCATCACAATTCTTTGATTTAGCTTGCTTGATTCTATCAACCATAATTTTACGTACATTGGTTGAAGAAACATTTAACCATCTTTCACCAGGCCAACCATCTAATGTTTCACCAAGATCATCTTCATTAAATTGATTAGCATCATTTCTCCAATCTTCATAACTTCCTGCCGAAAAATAACAAATCACTTTTTTACCTACATTATGTAAATCGTCAATAATATCTGCTGAGGAATCTAATACATCAATGTCATAGACAGCGATCGACTCACTATAATTTTTGGGAACGGTTAGTAAATGATAATCCCATGTTAATTCTCCTGAAGGTTGCCAATAACTACCACCAACTACAAGGTTTAATAATCCTAAACCTAACAATACCTTTCTCATAATGCTGACAGGTTTTTTCAAGTGTGTATAAAAATAGAATGAGTACCGTAAAGTCCAAATTTTACGAGATTTTTAGATTGATTCCTAACCTACTCTCCATACAGAGAAACGTTTCAAAAAAATCACCTGACACTGTCTAAGAAGAATATAACTGTAGTAGAGTATATACATTATAATGCTATTAATGTTATTTCCCAAAAAAACCTAATAGTTAACCACCATCTGTTAATGGTTGCGAAAGCGTCCAAACCAGCACGTAAAAAAGTCCTGAGACATTAAAAGTTACACAAAGATAATTAGGTCTACCGATTAATAAAAATGTCCATATGTATGGCAGTATCTAACCCCAAGACAATAATACTACGTCGATGTTCTGTTAGGAATGTAAACTACACGGTAGGTAGGTAGTTCTGCCATTTTTTTTGACTGGAAATGGTACATGTTGCCTGTCCGTACCCTAAAAGTCAATTATCTAACGCATTGACGAATGTAGTGATTCATACAACTTTTATACCATGCCATAAGACTGCTGTACGTGATTTTGTGGTGTGAAGGACTTTACACCAGCGTTATCACCATAATTAACTGATAAATACACAAAGATCAAAATCTTCGTCTAAGATCGCGAAACTGCATTAGCCCTAGACAACACACACTAACCGATATCGAGGATTCCATCGGTCCACTTAGGTCAAATAGTAATTGAGGTCATTCATACAAGACTAAATGTCCCAAACCAACGATGATTTAAGTATAACCAATCAAACCTCACTTCTTAAAGATTTAAATTCCAGCACTTCATCAATTCCATATAAAAATAAACAAATAAATGATTCAATATCAAGTAGAGCATCGAGTCCATTTATCCTGAATCCTGAAATAATGAGATCATTTCATAATCAGGGAGAATTAACTTATGAAGATGCTCAAAATGATATGGATAATAGTATATTAAATTTACAAACATCATTGAATAATTTAAAAATTAATACCAATAGTTTACAAAGTTTACCACAAGATCTTAACAAAGTTCAAAGTAATGATGATAATGACTATGAACCAGCCAACGTACTGAATATGAAAGATGATGAAGATGAAATTACTAATGAAGTAAGTATGGAATCAACGAGATTTAATGAAACTAGATTACAGTTTGATAAAGATATTGATCTAGACCTTGATGTTAATAAAAGTGATAATTCTAGTAGAATATCAAGTAAAATATCAAGTAGGTCAAGATCTAGTCCAATATCTTCAACTCCTTGGAGAAATTTAAGATCAGCATCGTCCATACCAACGAACCTACCACCGGCTCCTAATTTAAGATTTTCACCAGTTAATTTAAATAAACCAGGACAAGATTCTTCCAGTATTAATACAATAAATGAATTAAATAAACAATTAACGGGGTATAAGATACAAATTAAATTTTTTAAACAATTCTTACAAAAATTGATACAAACTAAGCAATTTGATGAAATAATTGATGATAATGATTTACAAAATTTTCAAAATTTTCCCAGTTTATCACCTATTAAAGGTACTACTAATGGTAGTAATATAAAGTATGATTTCTTAAAGAATAATAAACATTATGAACTAGAATATAATAAATTAGACCGTGAGCATAAAGAATTGATGAAGAATTATGATGAAGTTTATAAATTAAATGAAGACTTATATCTAAATATTGAAACTTTTCAACATGAGTTACAACAGAGTGATCGACTGGTGAATGAATTAAGTAGTCAAATTCTTACTTGTCATCAAGTTATTAATGAAATCATACAAACTCTAATTGATGATAACTTAACTGATTCAAATTCAAGAAACTCATTAACAAGAGTAATGGAAAATGATGATTCTATTGAACTAAAATTACAAGTTATTAAAATGGAAATAAATAAAAAGCAGCAACAATTTCAACATCAAATTCTACATCAACCTTCACAGGCGATTGATAAAGAATCCAAACGAAATAGCTTTTCGTCTGAATCAACAAAATTGTCTGATAAAGAATATGAATTAAATAGTTATATCAAGACAATCCATCAACTAATGACAACTTTGGAAGCTTTAAAACTTGAATTTGATGATCAAAAAAATTTAACCTCAAACATTGAAAATGCCTTACAATTTGAGATTGAACAATCCATGAAATTAAAATCAAACTATGATTTAATTAAAAAATCCTTTGAATCATTTACTACAAAAAACAATCAGTTAAAAAAGTTGGAAAATAATAATAATTCAGAGTTAATCAAATTAAGATTAGAAAATGAAAAATTACTTAACGTGAATTCAAATGTCAATTCAAAATTTGAACAGTATCAACAAGTCATTGATAATTTACAAGCTGAAGTAAATGAATTTAAAAATCTTCATCATAGTAATAGCCAGTTAAATATTTTAAATACTTCAGAATTAAATGAAGAATTACTACAATCTCATAAAGATTTCAATAATTTGCAACAAGAATATAATGATTTACACGATAAATATATTAAATTAAAACAAGATACATCAGAAGCTGTATCATCATTAACCAATCAATTAAGTAGTAAGACTAATGAAAATTCGGACTATAAAGCTGATAAATTAGTCATTGAAAAATTACAACAAGACCTTAATTTAGCAGTAGAAAAGCAAAGGATTTTGAAAGCTGAGAAAATACGACTTAGTTACAAGGTTGAATCATTAACTAAGGATAAGATATCATTACAAACTACTATTCAAAATTTAACTGATAAAGTAACCACATTAACGGTATCAGCGGATCAAGCAGTCGATTCGGAACTTAATGCTACAAATGCATCATTAATTAAAAAAATTAATATACTAGAATATCAAATTAGAGAATTATTACAATTGGACGTGTTGAAATTTCAAAAATTATTGAAATCCTTTAATAAAATTGCTGATGATATTTCGTTAAAAGAACCCACCAGGAAAATTGATTATATGACCAGTAAATTAATTCCAACAAATGCATCAACCGATTCCAATATCAGTGAAGTTGATTTCACAGATATGACCAGTGTAAGAGATTATCATAAATCGGTGTTTGATTATTTTGCAAGAGCCATTGATATTATTGTCAATGATCATGTTAAATTATTATTAAAAGAGAATGAAACGGATCTTCAAAATACTGAATATGTTAATAAATTACATAAACGAATCGAGGAATTAAATAAATTAAATGATGATTTAACCAAACTGGTGGATTCGATGGAGAATACCATGTCCAATGATTATAATGATACGTCAATATCTTCACCAAGATCTAAATTAAGAATTGACGAGTTGACGAATCGTTGGAAAGCTGAACGAGAAGCTAGAGTTTATGAGAATAATGAAGCTAATAAACGATTAAAAGAACTTGAATTAGAAAATTCAAGATTAAGACATCAATTATCACCATCCACCGTTGATATTTAATCATAGTTCATCAGTAACTGATAGTAATAGTACCAGTTACATTAATAACTACAAATCTTCTCCTGTATTATTCCCTTGTTTCATAGTAAATGTACACTATCAAAAAATTTTCATCGCGAAAAATTTTTCACTGCAAGCTCATAGTATCATAAGGACATAATGCCAGAAATTGATTACGCTGACCTTGAAAAGGAAATTAGATTAGATGATGTTGACTTCTCTGACTTAGAAGCTCAATTTTCCGTGAGTGCTGATTTTGGCCTTGATAATTATATCGTGGTTGATGGAGCTCCCGTTACCACCACCGAAAAGGTTCCTGTATTAACCAAGGTGTTGAAAAAATTATTGAGTACGGCTGGTGAATTAGCTGACGGAGCTGATGGGTTCCATATGCCAGTTGAAGATGGTCAAACCAAAGGTTTCTTATTTGCTCAATATAAAGAAGTTGACCTGGCTAGAAGAGCCATTAAACAATTGAATGGTAAACAATTGGATAAAAAACATAGATTATTGGTTAATGCATTAACTGACATTGAAAAATATGGATTAGAAGGTAATATTCCTGATGAATTTGTTGAACCAACTATTCCACCATTTAAAGAACATGGATATTTAAAATCTTGGTTGCAAGATGAACAAGGTAGAGATCAAGTTTTATTACACTTTTCCGAAACCGTTGGAGTTTATTGGAATAAAAAGAAAAATGATCCAGAACCTGTAATTGAACCAAGAAAAGGTTTTACGTCAAAATATGCTAAATTTTCACCAAAGGGTAATTATTTATGTTCGATTCATCCCCAAGGTATTCAAACTTGGGGTGGTCCAAATTTTTCTAGTTTACAAAAATTTATTCATAATCAAGTTAGATTAATTGACTTTTCCCCAAATGAAAATTATTTAGTTACCTTATCCCCCCTTGGTATTTCATTACCTGAGAATCCTGCTGAAAGAGAACATTTCCCATTTAAAGAAGAAAGTATTGATCATAAATTAGTGGTTTGGAATTTAAAGACTGGGGAAGTCGCTAGAACTTTTGCTTTACCACCTCATTTAGAAGGTCAAAAGGAAATGCCATGGCCATTAGTTAAATGGTCATTTGATGACAAATATTGTGCTCGTCAAGGTCCAAATGCCTTGGCCATTTATGAAACTCCTTCATTCCAATTATTGAATAAAAAATTAGTTGAAGTTGACTCCATTGTTGATTTTGAATGGGCTCCAGCTGGTGTTCACCTTTCTGGTTCAAAAGTTGAAGAAGGTGAACATGTTTTATCTTACTGGACTCCTGAAAGTAGTAATCAAACTGCTAGAGTTGCATTGATGCAAATTCCTTCCACTAATGTTTTAAGAACGATTAATTTATTCCAAGTCAGTGATTGTAAGATGCATTGGCATGATGAATCAAAATATTTATGTGTTAAGGTTGACCGTCATACAAAATCTGGTAAAACTATATTTTCGAATTTAGAATTTTTTAAAACTACTGAAAAAGATATTCCAGTTGAAAAATTAGAATTAAAAGACGTGGTTGTAAATTTTGCCTGGGAACCAAGAGCTGATAGATTTATTACCATTTCTAGATTAGATGATGGTAACGTTAATCCATCAATTCCAAAAAATACAGTCTCATTTTATGGTCAAGAAACTTCCAACAAAGGAAAAGTTACTTCTACCAAGTACAAATGCTTTAGTCAAATTAAAGATAAATTTTCCAACAATATTCATTGGGCTCCAAAAGGTAGATTTGTGGTCATTGCCAACATTTCAAAATCTAATGGTGAATTAGAATTTTATGATTGTTCCTTTGAAGATGATAATAAATCAACTAATAATAAATCAAATAGTAACGTAAAATTATTAAAATCTGAAAGATACTCGGGTATGACCAATTTATCATGGGATCCATCAGGTAGATTTGTTGCTGCTTGGTCTTCATCATGGATTCATACCATAGAAAATGGTTATAAATTATTTGAATTTACTGGTAACATGTTAAGAGATGATACCATTGATCAATTCAGAGAATTTATTTGGAGACCAAGACCTGCTTCATTATTAAGTGCTGCTGATAGAAAGAAGGTTAGAAAGAATTTACGTGAATACAGTGCCCAATTTGATGAAGCTGATGCTATGGAAGCTGATGTTGCCACTAGAGAAGCAATCTTATTACGTCGTAGATTATTAGAAGAATGGAGAGCTTATAGAAGCAAATATGCTAATCACACTTCAGAAAAGAATGAGGTTCAAGCTGAAATAATTGAAGAAATTAAGGAAGAAATTATTGAAGAAAGAGAAGAAATTATTGAATAAATAATATAAATAGTAATTTTATATATACAAGAAGATTCTACTAAATATTACTCTTTTAAAACTTCAATTTATTTATTTCTTGGCCGCTTTAGTTTGTAATTGTAATCCATGCCATTTTGAAATTTCATCTTTTAAAATTTCATTAACTAATCTATGTTGCTTAATCATGGGGATACCAGAAAATTTTTCACTTTCAACATTTATAGCAAACATTGAACCACAACCTCCTGAAACATCTTTAACATCTAAATTAACTGGTTGTAATTCAGTTTTTAAAATTTCATAGATTTTTGATTCATATTGGTCCATTGGTGGTACATTGGAAAACAAACGAACCGTAGTTCTTAATGTAATATTTGATCTGGAGTATGTACCCAAACCTTTTGCAGTGGCACTGGCATTTAATATTGGTCTGAACATTATGATTTCTTTAGTTTATACGGTAGTGATGGTCTCAGTAAGTGAACTAAATGGTAATTAATACTACAGTCGCAAAAAAAATAGTACTGATACCTGACAATGGATATAAAAGATACCCTTCGAGTAATTGTTTGTGGTGATGATACGGTTGGAAAATCGACGCTTATAGCAACCCTATTCAAAGGAGAATATGTACCTAATATTCAAAACACGTTGCCTCCGATAACGATTTCTCATGAAGATTATTCCGAAAGTTTGATTGATTTAGTGTCCAATTCTCCCGTTAAAAAGGGATATTATAATTCAGAATCATTAACAGAAAGGAAAGTACTGAAATACATTCCTCAGAAAACGGTTATTATTGATACATCTTCGTCGGATACTGTAAATTTTCAAAAAGAATTAAAACGAAGTGATGTTATTTGGTTAGTTTATTCCGATCACTATACTTATGAGAGAATTTCATTACACTGGGTGCCAATGCTTAGATCATTGGGTGTTAATTTACCCATAGTTTTATGTGCTAATAAATCTGATTTATTAATAGAATCGGTATCGATAAAAAATCAAAATTCTGATGAATTTTTACCACTTTTAAATGAATTCAAAGAAATTGAAGCATGCGTTAGATGTAGTGCAAAATTAAATGATAATGTGGTTGAAGCATTTTATTTATGTCAAAGAGCCATCACCCATCCTATTTCACCTATCTTTGATTCTAAAGAAGGTAATTTAAAACCGATTGCCGTTGCAGCTTTGAAAAGAGTCTTCTTTTTATGTGATAAAGATTTAGATGGTTATCTTAAATTTGGAGAATTTTCTGATTTACATCTTAAAGCTTTTGATAAGAAGGCAACCATGGAAGAATATACAACCATAATTAAAACTATCGATAGAATAATTTATCCTGAAACTACTTTGGATGGTAAAAGTAAAGGAATCTCCGAAGATGGTTTTATATTATTAAATAAGCTATATGCAGAAAGAGGCAGACACGAAACTACTTGGGGGATATTACGATCATTTGGTTATACTAATTCATTGTCATTAAATGATAAATTTGTCTATCCTAAGATAGATGTAAATCCTGATTCAAGCGTTGAATTAAGTCCAACAGGTTATAGATTTATGGTGGACCTTTTTGTTAAATTTGATAAGGATAACGATGGAGGACTAAATCAACAAGAATTAAACAATTTGTTTTATCCTACACCTGGTATACCAAAATTATGGAAAGAATGTCAATTTCCTTCATCGATTGTTTGTAATGAATATGGTTATGTTACATTGCAAGGTTGGTTAGCACAATGGAATTTAACAACATTCTTAGATTATAAAACAACGTTAGAATATTTAGCATATTTAGGATTTGATGAAGGAAATTCAATTAAAGCATTAAAGATTACCAAACCAAGGAAAAGAAGACAAAAGCAAGGGAAATTATATAGACAACCAATTTATGATAGAAATGTTTTAAATTGTTTTATAATCGGTGCCCCACAATCAGGTAAGACATCATTATTGGAACTGTTTTTAACGGGGAAATATAGTGATGTGTATTCACCTACTATTCAACCAAGAATTTGTGCCAAAGATATTGAATTAAGAGGAGGCAAACAATGTTATTTAATTTTAGAAGAATTAGGTGAACTTGAACCTGCTATATTATCCAATAAATCAAGATTAGATCAGTGTGATGTGATATGTTATACATATGATTCATCAGATCCCGATTCATTTCAATATTTGATAGATTTACGAGAACAATATGCAGATAATTTAAGTGAAATACCTTGTGTGTTTGTTGCATTAAAAGCTGATTTGGATAAACAACAACAACGATCAGATTATCAACCAGAAAATTATACCCATGAATTGTTACTTAGTTCACCATTACATATTTCATCATCTTGGGCAACGTCATTAAATGAGTTATTTATTCAATTAGTCGATGCTGCTACTTCTCCTAATTCAGCCACTGCAGGACTCGAAAAGGAACCTGAAACCCTAATTGATGAAAACTATAAACATTTATTATTGGCTGGTGGTACATTAAGTGTTATGACGTTAGTGTCCTTGTGGATTTGGAGAAGTTCCATGCAAAGTCATTAAATGTAAGATGAATAATGTCTCAGTGACCTGGTTTGATGTCGTTGGTGGTTGGTGCGACATCAACTATCGTATCTAAAAAAATTAGTCCTCATCTCACAAAAAATTTTCAGGTAAGAAAGAACTAATAGCAATGTCTAATAAAGAATTTAAACCAGTAACAGTTGATAAGTTAATCCCTAATACTTATGATTTAGGTAATTTAGCTACCTTTGATCCAAACCCACTTGATAATACCAAATTAAATAATGATGAAGAGAAGGAACAATATTTAACCTCAGTCACAAGGGACAATGTTCAATTATTAATTAATCAAATATTATCATTACCACTTAAAACTACAACCGATACACATGGCTCATCAACGGGTCAAGATTCAACCATGACTTTAATACAATTACCTGAACCTACTACCTTATTGCCAAGAGAAAAATCATTACCTAAAGAAAAACCATTAACCAGATGGCAACAATTTGCATTAAGAAAGGGTATTAAACCAAAGGCTAGAGAAAGCAAGATGATTTACGATGAAGAATCTGGTGAATGGGTACCAAAATGGGGTTACAAGGGTAAGAATAAAGAAATGGATAGCCAATGGTTAGTTGAATTAAATGCCAATACTAAAAATACTGAAGAAGAATTAATTGATCCAAGAACTTTGAAGAGAGCAGAAAGAAAGAAATTAATTAAAAAGAATGAATTACAACATAAACGTAATTTAAAAAATAGTATGTAAGATATAATTTCCGATTTCATATTCGAGATTATTGGTAGGTTTGTTGCCAAAACTCCATCATTTCATATTATTTGAAAAATAAAAATAGTGTAGTATCCTTATGATAATACTTACATAATATTTACGACTTTTATATGTATATATAGATTTTTAATGTCATAATCCAGGTTTTATAAAAGAAAATCTCAGTGTCTGTTCTTAAAATTCAAAGGTTAAAGAAATTGGGAACCGTACGACCAAATTTACTAAAGATGGGGTCTCATTATGAACTAAATGACAATTTATAGGCATCCAGAAGAATAGTATCAGTTTTGCCAAACTGTTAGACCTCATATCTCGTGTTGGCAAATAATTGTATCTTGGCAATAAAATTGTAGATATAAATTGTTATAAACGAAAGTAATCAAGCAAACCGGAAGAGAAATCAACTGTACCGATATTCAATGGGAAGCTCAAATGGTAGGAATAAAGACGCAAATTCTCGCCCTATTTATAGTAATATAACCATTGCAGGTTGACCTATATTATTGATTACTATAAAAGTAATGATACTCATAATCTAATGCTAACTCTAACGGAAATGCAGTTCTCCAAAAGTATCGGGTCTCAACAATTGAACATCGCACCCAATAAGCTATAATGAGTGAATATAAACCTGACGAATATATTCCAACAATTGATGTATGTAATGCTTTCTGGTTGATAAATAATGGTTAAATATATCAATTATCAAACTTCTATCAAAAAACTAACCTAAATTTAGGCAATTTTAAGTGTATCAGATCTTGATAAAGTTTCTGTGAAAAAGATAAGAAGGGCACTTCAAGAATTATTCGTAATAGATTTGGAACCACATAAAGAGGCAATTAATGAAGTAATTCTTACAAGATATCATAAACTATCCGATGAAAGAGAAAATAATCAACAATCCGAATTAGAAAGACGAAAAGAAATTGAACGGAAGGATGCTTTATTAGCTAGACAATTACTGAAAGAGCATGGTTATGGTCTTAGAAGAAAAACAATTACCGAAAAAAATACCAAGGCCCCTAGAAAAAGAAAAGTTAAAGATCCTAATGCTCCAACAAAACCCAAAGCTCAAGTTATGTTTATGGTATCAGATATATTAAAGGATATAATTAACGTTGAGGTAAGTTCGAGACCGCAAGTTGTTAAATTATTATGGGTTTATATTAAAGAAAATAAACTTCAAGATCCTTCTGATGGTAGAGTTATTAATTGTGATGAAACGCTCGAACGTTTATTCAAGAAAAAGACGGTAACGGCGTTCCTGATGAATAAGTACTTGAGCGACCATTTAACCAGGGCAGATCAATCAGTGATGGTTTCTACTGGAAAAACTAAAGGAGAAGTAGATTCTAAAGATGATGAAGTTCCACAACCGATCCAATCTGATGATGTTGGATTGCCTGATGATTTTAATGAGTCGGAGTCTGAAGAAGAATAAACCTTTTACGCAAAACTCAAGTGTATTTTAATGTTTTTATATGTAACCATTATGGGAAGGGGGGTTTTCTATGATTTATGTATTATCATCTATGGCCAATTGTACTGTATTCAATTCTTTTCTTTCTATGTATATTAGTCCCTTTCTAAAAAGCAAGACCCTTTAACGAAACAACATTTTAGTGAAGTAAAATATGTCATATGTTATCTGCAGTCTCTCTGTTTACAACGAGTGAGATTTTTTTTTTGATTTCAGGTTCACTTGAATCGATAAGTGATTCTGTTGTAATAGTATAATATTTAAATCGTTTCAAGGATGCTGATACGGACTAATGATTCTTTATCATCTAGTCGGACTCAAAGTCTCTCATCCACTACGATTTTAAATCAAGATGAAATTTATGATAAAGTTGATAAAAATAAATTATATGAGTCGATACTAAAGATATTAATTCTCGAGTATATTAATGAAGCAAGGTTTAAAACTCCGATAATCGATCCAAATGCTGAAGTTATAAATAATAATAATTTAACTACAGTTCAATCCCCATCCAAAAAAAATAGAGTGTCAAGAATTTATGGATTAGATGCTAATGATTCGAAACTTTCTCCAACGGTGTATACAAATTTAGAACATCATTTAAATTTAATTGCAATGAAACAACGAGGTAGGACAATCGATGATAATACCAGAAGGTCTCTATTGAGATTTTATAGTGAATTGTTAGACCCAAAAGTTAAAAATGAATTAAAATCAAATAATAGCCCAGAATATTTATTAATGAAATTTGTTGCATGTTCTAACAAAGAAATAACAAAGTTGGGCAGCTTTCCACCACATGAAACAAGTCAAATTGTATTCAAACAATCTGATGAATTTGTTTCAATTTTAATTTCAATTGTGCAAAAAGAAAAAAATAGTGAATTAATTATTAACAAATTGCAAGAACATAAAGATTCATTACTACCCAAATCAAATATATCTTCCAACAGTTCAGCGGCTTCATTGTCATCACTAACTAATTCTAATGCTAAATATAACAAACCAAGTTTTAAACTAGATGATATGGATCAAGATATGAATGGGTTATTAATGAAATTATTTAAAGTTGATATTACTAAATTACAAAGTGATGTTTTCAAATTCAAAGATCTTGCACAAGAAAAGCAATTGCACAATGATGTAAAACAAATAATATTCTATTTAGATAAAGATTTGGGACAATTTACTCCCAATAGTTTCATTAATAATGAGATTTATAATGCATGGAAATTAAGAGAAAGATCTTATTGTGATTATTTAACTAACAAATACCAAATTCCACCAGCTAAGAAATTAATTCTGATTCCAAGATTACCTGCAGGTGAAGATTTTTATGTTTTCCCAACTAGTTCAATGACAAGACCATTTTTCGTCATATTAATGAAATTATGTCTTGAATTGCAAATCAGTTCTAACATATCTCCTGAGGAACCATTATTTTCTAAACAATCAATAAATTTGATTAATTTATGTAGTAAGTTTTGGAGAATTGATTATCCAACAAAAGCTGTTTGTCTTTTCACAGGAAGTCATTTATCAGGTATATTGAGAGATAATTTATACTCTGTCAAAGATGCAAAAGATTTAGCACCTGTGGAGATTGAAAAATCGATGCAAGTGCTCCATTTCTGCAAGTTAATCTTGGAAGATCAAGGAAAATTATCTTGGGAAGATAAACAATCATGGCCGATCAAAGATCAAGAAGAATGGATCAAAAATTTAAGCTATAGCTATAATTCAACAATGTTTTCAATCAAAGAATCCTTACAAATTATTTTTAGTAAAATTGCAAAACCAAAATTTGGACCAACTTTGATGTTTTTGGGTGATTATATTGAGTCAGATAGTTTATTCTCTATAATAGAAGAATCTGGTTTACCTAAAAAATGGGAAAAAAAATTATCGAAATCATTATTAAGGGTTGCAGAATTAAGATATGCTGAATTATTAGAAAATTTACCAAGAGATAATTCACTTAATATTTTACATGTTTTAGAAATTACTGATAGTATCATTCAAGATATTAAAACGTTGCAAAAAAAATATAAAAATCCCCTATTAGGGTTCCTTCATGTGCCAAAAACCGTTGCAACTGTAATAACTTCAATGTTCGCTGTTGATTCCAAGAATATTTTAAAGCATATTGAAGCTTATAATCGTAAAAGGGAAGAATTTATACCTTATGGTGATGCATTAGAGGCTTATAGATCACTTTCAGAAATTAGAGATATTTATAATCAAGTTAATTCAACTGGTAATCCTTTTAAGTTTAATTTGGAAAAATTTTTCTTCCCTAATTTAAACGATTGGGTTAACGAAAGTAGTCACAAAATTTTAAGTATCGTTAGTGAATCAATTAAAAATGATAAATTTGAACCAATTGATGTCGATGATGATAATAAAAAATTTAGTACTTCAATACTTGACATTTTTAGTTTAATCAAACAGTTTCTAAATATTTTGTTAAAATTAAATTGGGATAACCAATTTCAATTATCGAAAATTTATACTGTATTGTTAAAATCAATTTCTGATGGAGTCTTGAAATATGTAAACTCAATGACGGAAAAGATTATATTTGAATTAAACGAAGAGCAAAAAAAATTATTACAATTAAGTCAAGAAAAAGCAGAGAGGAGGAAAAGTGGTACTGTTGGTTGGTTTGATGAGATGAAAAGTGTGGTGAATAATATTCAAATATCAAATACAAAAATTGAACATGAAGATCCTTATAATTTCAAACCTGAAACTTGTATTGCTTTAAATAATTTAAGTGCAATGATGCAACAATTAACTCAATTGGAGGAGATCCTTGACCCTGAATTAATCCTGATGACGGTCAACAATCATGAGCCAAACCGTCAAAATTACTTCACTAGCCATATTTTTTCAATTCGATTAATCAAAGCTGAGAATATTGTGTCAAATGGTTCATCAACATCCAGTATAAGGCCATATGTATCATTAATAGATACTTCGATTAGAAAAACTATTGGTAAAACAAGAACAATTAATAATACCTCGAATCCTGAGTGGGATGAAGAGTTTGAAATTACTTTACAGCCAAACACTACCTTAAATTTATCAGTTACCGTTTGGGATGAAAAAGTTGGAAGTCATTCAATTTGTGGTAGAGCTATTTTACAATTAGATCCAAAAAGATTTAAGCACGATGGAATTCCTCAAGAAATCTTTTTAGACCTTGATTCCCAAGGTCGATTATTAATTGAAGTTGCAGTGGAAAGTGAAAGAGTAGATGCTATATTTGTCATGGGTAGAGCACATAGGTCGTTGATTAGATCACAAGAAAGGTGTATCAAATTAATTGTTGAGAAATTTTCAAGATTTATTCATTTATGTTTTTCAAGAAATAATCTAAAATCAATATGCGGTAGTTCAGGCAATATAAAGCCAACTCAAGATCAAATGGACAATGCTATGATGCCATTATATAATTATTTAAATTCTAATTTACAGATTTTGGCTCGATATTTAACAAAAGATTTGTTATTGAAAGTGATGATTGCTGCATGGCAAGTTGTGGTTGCAAGTGCTGACGAATTGTTGTTACCTAAATTGGTAACTGCTAAAACTTTTAAAATATCAAATATTGGTTCAAAGCTCTCAGTTAAAAATATTACTAATGGCAATGGTAATAATCATAAAAATAATGATAATGAAAGTAATGGTTGGCAATCTTCATTTTCTTCGGCAATGGCAAACGTTACAAATTCAATAGGCATAAGTGGCTTTGGAAAACAATTAACTAATACTGAGTTAGAAACCGTATTTTCTTGGTTAAATTTTCTTTGTTTTGATTTTTTCCATAATGATGGTAATGGACCACCAATTAAAGATCTTAAAAATGAAAACTATCAATCATTACTATTATTGCCTGTATATTATGATAGGGATATGGATTATTTAAAACAAGAGGTTGAAAGATTATCACCAGCATTTGTTAAATCTTTGAGGGATCGTAATAATTTTGATAATACAAGTGGGTTTAATTCAAATATAAAATTAAACCAAGCAATTAATAAGCCAAATAATAATATTAATACCAATGATAGTTCAAGAAGTTTAAGTCGTGCTGGTACGATGGCACGAAATAAAACAATCTCAGCTAACGCAACGTCAAAGGCAAGAGCGAAGGCTAAAGAGGAAGAATTGGAAGCAAGATCTGATCCAATTGCAGCTCAAGCTTCGGCTGAAGATATTATCCTAAGATTATTATTAATTAAGGACGAAAAATCATTTGTATCTAGAAGGTTAGAACAACGTGAGAAGTTGGCACATAGTATTGCAACTGAAAGATTAGCAAGAGCTGCTGCAGAAGGGAAATTTTCATAGTCAATGTAGCATTATATGACAAAGTGTATAATAAATTTTAAAAATATACATTACTTATAACAAATACAAAATTATTTACGAAATTATCTATTTTAAGCTTTTATTTTATTTTGAGAAATATTTTTCATTCGTCAAATAGCATTAAATTTTCAGCCATGGCTTTTCATCAGCCATAGTTTCATTAACAGTATTATCATCAGCTGTTGTGTCATTAGCATCTTGTTGAATAGTAGTATCATTATGATCTTGCACAACAGTACTATCAGCATCGATAGTCACATCAGGGTGGAACTTTTTAGTTTCAGGTTTCAATTCTGTTATTGAGTCTTTTTTGATTTCATCAGTTGCTTTTACTTCACCCACTGTACTAGCGCTATTTTTAGTCTCTTCGTTTGGGTCTTTCATTTCAACATCTTCATTTTTATTATCAGAAGTCTCTTCTTTGGTTTCATCTTTGCCGCCATCCGCTACATCGTTATTGTTATCTTGGTCAGCTTCTTCTTCTTCAGCTTCTTTGGATTCTTCAATGATTGTTTCATTGTATTCTTTAATACCTTTATCAAACAAATTATTAAGTTTATTTTCATACAAGCTAAAGTTTGAACCCTCTTTTAAGGTATGCTTCCAACCAATTTCTTCATCATCCATAAATTTTTTTAATGACGATAATTTTTCATCTCTCGATTTATTAATAGTATCTTCAATGGGATTTTCGAATACTGTATTAGCAGTAAATTCATCATGACCATCAGGCTCATAAAACAATCTATAAGAATTTTCACAAATCGAAACTTTTAAATTTGAATCAACAAATCCATTACATTGATCTTCATCAATTTGTTCAATAAATTCTTTTGAAAATGGCATATTAATTTTAGATGCCGAGATTCCTTCAGTTGGATGTGACATTACATAACTTGTAACATAATAATTATAATGTTCTTCTGCAGTTTTATGATCATTTAGGGTTAAATCATCTAAACTAACAAATTGTATGTTCACCAAATTTTCCTTTTCTTTATAAATTAATTTGAACATGTTTTCATCATTTGCCATTAAACTTCTGACATTCATACGGTATAAAATTTGATCTTTTGCAGTTGAAATTGGTGTATTTCTATCATTTTCAAATAATACCATCATTTCTGATGTTTTACTATCAGTAATCATGGAATGCATATGTTTAACCATTGCACTAACAACTTTGTCAATGGTATAAACCTTATAAGCTTTGTTTCTATAAGCTTGACGAATTGATTCTTCAAACCATTGATGATCTAACTCACCTTCAATCAACCTTGCACTCAACGATAAAACTTGTGAATAACAGTTTCTTTTACCATCAATTTCAACATTTAAATCCTTTAATTGTTTATTTAACAAATTCAAATCTATTGAAAATTGTGGATAACTTCTTTTATTGATCTCTTCTGAAACTTCTTCATTTAAGCTTTTGACTTCTTCTAGTCTTTCATATAAAGTTCTTAAATGACGGAAAAATACATAAATTGTGGTATTGCAGAAAAAATTATAAATATCACGTTTGTCCAATGAAGTTTCATTGTCTTTTAATGAAAATTTTCTCCCAGTAGTTGTAATCCATAACTCACTTGATTTTTCAACTTCATTAACAAATTCATTGTGATCTTCAGAATCGCTACCTGATGATTGGATTGAAGATGATTCAGTTTCAGGTCTTGATTTAGTTTGTTTTTTTAATACATTACGTAATAAATCATCTTCTCTCGAACGTTTTTTCGAAGATGATGGCTCAATTGTTGATGATGAATTATTAGTTGAGGTTTGAGTTGATGATTCGGAGCCTGATGATGATGATGATGATGTGGGAATTGATTCATTGGTACCTGCAATGCTATCACCATTTACACTATTTTCTCCATTATCTACTTTATTACCTTTATCATCAATAGTTGGGTCAACATAAAAGTTTCTTGATGTTAATTTTGATTCAATATCTTCAATTGATAAACAAAAAAATAAAGAAATAAAATATTTAAAAAATTGATTTAATTTTTCACGATCATTTGATGAATAATTTGATGACTTGTTAATGAAAACCTCACTTAATTTTAAGATATCAAATATAATGTCAAAATCATCAAATTTGTAATTTAATTGTTCTTGAGGCTTTGGTGTTAATGGGTATAATCTTTTGTTATGTTGTTCGATCTTAACTGTACTAATTTCACTAACCAATTGTTTTGCAGTTAATAATTTTTTATCACTTTGTTTAAATGTTAATCCCAAATGATCCAAAGATTTATAAAATACCTTTTGTTCCATTTCTCTCCATACTTTGTTCCATTCTCGTTGAGCCCTTCTCCATTCTTCATCTTTTTGCTTCAATCTCTTTAAAACAATAGGTACAGCAACAGCAGGGTTTTCATGTAATGCATCAATAACTTCAAACCCTTTTTCCTTATCATAAATCTTCCTAATTACTTTTTTGTAAATAGTAACTGAAGTATGACCTAAACCTGGTGGTAATTTAAAATTTGCCTTTTGTTCAGGACTCATATTTGCAATTCTATTAGCGATGGTTTCTAAAGTTTGAATAGTTCTTAAGTTCGCTTCCATATGATAATCATATTCTAATCTTTCTTCTTCAATTCTGAAAAGAATTTCTTCATATTGATTTTTTCTATGGGCAATAAATCCTGAATCTTCCGATGCCCAGGTTGGATGTCCAACCCATTCATCATTTAAGACTTCCCAACACATTTCATCCCTACCAGAACATGGCATATAGGTTTCAGATTTTGGTAATTCTCTATATGATGGTCCAATATTTTTACATAATGATAATTCTAATTGGTGTTTTTTAAATTGAATATCTTCAATATGTAAAGGTTTATCATCATAACCAACAAACATTTTAAACCAATTAATTAGATCTTGGTTTTGTTCACCTAAAAATGATTCAACTCTTTCAATAAGAATGTTTTTATCAATAATCTCTTGACTATATAAATTTAAGATTTTTAAAAAGTCATTATAAGTTTGTTTATTACCAATTGCTTTTTTGACTTTGTCAAAAAAATTAATTTCTTCCAGTATTGATGAATTTTTACCAATATTTGAATTTGGAATTGGTTCAGGTATACCGGGTACTAACGTTGGATTAGTAATAGTGGAAATTCCATTCTTCGTGATAATTTGACTACCAGGCTTAATCTTTGGTTGAATTTCTCCTCTTAATGATGAATATTGCGCTTCATTATTATAATTATTTTCATAATTGTAATTTTCATTTTTCTTTTTACCATTATTAAATTCAATTCCTGAATATTTAACTTGTTGTCCAGATGATGGCAACTGTTGAACTTGTGGTGATTGTGATTGTTGGAATTGCGACTGCTGTTGTTGATGTTGTTGTGGTGGTTGCTGTTGTTGTTGCTGTTGTTGAGCTAACTGTTGTTGTTGGATTAATTGTTGGTGATTCCAATCTTGATGAATGGAATCACCATATTGGCTATTGACCTCATAAGGATTATTTAAAATTCCAGGACTTTGTTGAGGTTGGAAATTACCTACGGGTGGTAATTGAGAAAATGAACCATCATTACCTGGAGTAGCAGTTGTATTACCATTTGTTGTTGAACCGGTAGTATCAGGTAAAAACTGTTTAAAATCATCTAATAAATCAGGAGAATTTGAAAACAATAAAGTAACTTGCTCATAAACTTCACCAATTGGTTTTTGTTCTCTTTGATAAGTTTGTAAAATTTCTAAAAATTGTTTATAAATATCAGGTTGATTAGCAAATCTTGTCTTAATCTTATTAACATATGTAATGGCATGATTCATTTGATCACTATTACCTTCCTGTTGTTGATTTGATGATTGGGCTAAACTTTGTTGAGCTTGTTGAACTTGCTGTTGTTGTTCAAATTGCAACTGTTGTTGTTGAGTTTGAGGTGACTGGGATTGAACTTGTTGAGCTTGTGCTTGTGCTTGTTGTTCATTCCAGCTTTCAGTATAATTCATGCCTGACTTGACCGTTGTTGTACCAGCTGGTGTATGAACTTTAATAGTACTATTATTTGATGGGTCTAATGAACACTCAATTCTATAACCTGGTGGTAAAAAGGTATTAAAACCTTGAATTAAATTTGGATGACCTTTAAATAAATTAGAAACCCTATCGATTACACCAGGAGTATCAATAGTTTGAGACTTGAAATCTTTCATAATATCTAAGAAATTGTTATAGACGTCTGCTTGATTATAAAATTGAATTTTAACTTGATCTAAATATGATAAAGCATCTTTAACATTTAATGGACGATAAACTTGTGACGTGGTTGATCTATTAGGAACATTTTGGTTTACACCTGCAACAGCTGCGAACTGACCGGTAATATTTGATTGGTTTGATAAATTTGGCACAGATTGAATTGACTGCATTGGAACAGTTTGTGAAGTTGGCGTCACAGAATCTGGATTTTGTCCTGTATTGCCGTTAATAGATTGGTTATTATTTGTATTACTAGGTGGTTGATTAATGGATTGATGTTGAGATTCAGGTGACTGATTTTGTGATGAAGATTGTGTTTGGACTTGTGCTTGTGCATGTGCTTGAGCGTGTGCTTGTGCTTGTGCTTGGGCTTGCGCATGTGCTTGGGCTTGTGCATGTGCTTGGGCTTGGGCTTGTGCCTGTGCCTGTGCCTGTGCTTGGGCTTGGGCTTGGGCTTGAGCTTGTGCCTGAGCTTGTGCCTGTGCGTGAACTTGTGCTTGATTAGTTGGTTTACCGTTTTCGTTTAAAATTGGTAATTGGCCATTAACTCTATTATCATCACCAGTATTTATTCCTGGTATATTAAAATTATGTGATAAACTTGGTAATGGGAAAAAATTTTGTCCGCCTGGAAACTGTTAGTAAGTGCCTCGAGATTATACAAAAAATAACGTCAATATCGATACAATCTTGAAATAATAAAATTGCAAGGTTAATGATATCGAATATCCTAAATATCAAATGTTGAATAATTGAAGATATTTAATAAAAATTTAAGGGAATTTTGCCATTGTACCGCATAACCGAGTACCAACAAATGGTCAAAAATCTCTTAATATTATCAAAATCCATCAACAATCCTATACCCCTAGATCAAGGAAATAAAAGAAGGGATAAGTATAACATACCTGTTTCTAAAGTAGCTGGAGGTGGTAATACTGGCATATTTGGACGACTAAAAAAAGTTAGTAATGGAACATTTTGAAATTTTGACAAAACCGTGTACTCCATCATCCATAAATTAAATGAAAATTACATGGATTAACGATTAAATTTAAATTAATTTACTATACATACTTGAAATTTTGACCCAATGGGCGGTTCTGATTCCCCCAAGGATCAGGGTTGGACATGTTAAACTAAGTTAAATTGGAATAATAAAATAGGTTAAAATCTTATCAATCGCAAACTACTAAAGTGTGCTATAATTAATATCAAGTAAAACAAAAACACTCAAACTTTACTGGAATAATAGCTAACGCTGATTATTATACCGTAGTTATATGTTTATTCCTTTGGTAATAATCCTGACAAACTAATTCTAATTGGTTCGTCAAACAATTACCCGCTGGTATATTTTTCCCTTTCAACAGTTGTGAATTTCTCACATTTTTTATCATCACAAAAATCACCGACAGCAAAATGTCGAGGTAACGGCGACATTGTAGACATGCGGGTAATGGCTGGTGTTTGGGAAATAGCTGCGCACTGGAAAACTTTTAGACCGTTGATAAAGGTTAGGTGGTTGAGTTTAATATCAAGCAATAGTGGATATTATACAACAATTTTAAGCTCAAAGGGAAGATAATATAATGAACGCACCAGATAGATTTGAATTATTTATATTACCTGATGGAGTGGATAAAATTAAAATCACACCTGATACCAAGGTACCCAATGCAGCCTTGATCAAAATTGAGAGAGAAGACCATACTTTGGGAAATTTATTAAGAGCTCAATTATTAAAGGATGAAAGAGTACTTTTCGCTGCTTATAAAATTGAGCATCCATTATTTGCTAATTTTGTGTTAAGGATCCAAACTGAAGATGATTATACTCCCAAAGAAGCTTTGAGAAATGCATGTACTAATTTAATTGCTGAATTGGATCAAATTAAGGGTAAATTTAATGATGAATGGTCATTAAAAGCATTAATTAATGAATAGATTTTATTTAAATTATAGTTTTAGCCTTTTAATTTTGTCATTGAAAAAAAAAAAGATGTTATGATATGAATAGATATGTATTATAGGTAATGAATAATTTATAAAGTTCCCTCTCATGAATAATTTTTTCCTATAGCGTACTTGCTAAACCGAATTTAACATTTCAATCACCAATGGGTTCATTATATCTTTTTCACATGACTCGAAATTTTATTGTTATTTAGCAAATTTTACAAAATTTAAAAACTTAATCTGATTATTTTTTTAATTAAAATTAAAGAAAAAATACCAATAAATACATAAATTGGTAAACAAGATTTTGTGAATTCCCGGATAAAAGTAGATATTCACAATTGTTACCACACTAATCGACTTGTTTACTAACTAAACTTGGATAACAACCTACACCAGAATATGCAATTCATGAAACACCGTAAAAAAAGACCTGTCTATAGAACCCGTAAATAATTATATTATTTGTTTACTAATGTTTATAGTTTGCAATACTTCTTTATAATGCTATTATTTACTTTAATCGTCAATATCCCATAGGAGAAAACTTATAAAGAGAATATATAAAAAATAGAAAGAAATAATTCTAAGGTATTAATATATTACATAAATGCTTTTTCTTTGATTGCTTGTTTAATAATTGAAATTTTTTCTAAACAATCAGGTAAAATTGATGGGAAGTTACCATTTTTTAAAACTGAAACTAATGGATAAGTTTGACTAATTCTACTTGGAGAAATATGGGTGATTAGTAATCCATTCTTTGAAATAACAATTTTATGATGATCTTTAAAATTAAATTGATAATTACCATTTGTCATTTCAAACATTATAAACTCACTCGTTCTAGTATAACATCTTAAAAATACAATTTCTTTTCTTTCTTGTAAATCACTAACTTTTGATAAATTACTATTCATATATTTTGCAAAAAAATCTACAATTTCTAATTGCCTTTTATATTTGTTTGGTGCATTATTAATTGAATTTTCAATACAGGTCCAACCTTCATTTTCAATTAATAACAATTCTAAAAATTGTTCATTATTGGTTAATTTTAAAATTGTATTATTATCATTAAACAATACACCAATGTCATCATTATTTAATTGATAACTGAATCCATATTTATTACTATAATCAACCCATTTACTAATTAATGTTGGATTTTCACAATTTATTAATTCATATTCACTCAATTCAGTATTTGAAATAGATGTACTATTAATTAAATTTTCTAATTTTTTAATATTTGAATAAGTTTTCATGGAAATTGAATTTAATGTTAAAATAGAATTTTGGAAATTTGAATTGAATTGTATTTTTTTCTTTGTGGTTAAGTTATTTGAATTATTAAAAAAATTTGGATCGACTTCTTTATATTTTAATTTTGTATCATTTGGTGATAAAGATTTTGGTAAAACTGTTCTTGATTCACTTTGTAAATCAGTCTTTAAAATTTCCACCGGATTTTTAGTTTTTGGGGTATAAATTCCTGCATTTGCTTTTGTTAAATTAAAATTAATTAACAGCTGTGATTTTGGAATAATTTCTAAACCTTCAGGTTGTTTCGCTAATGATAATTCATAAGTTTTATCCGGGAAAGAGCCTTTGAACCAATCATAGTTTAAAATTTCATTAATTGTGGGTCTTTTAATTGGATTTAAATTTAATAAATCTTTAATTAAAATTTTTGCTTCATTACTAATTGGTTTATCAATTGGGAAATTATAATCTGATTTTTTAATTCTTTCATAAATGATTTGAACATCTTTACTTTGAAATGGTGGTTTACCAACTAACAAAGCATACATCATAATACCAATGGCCCAAATATCAACTTCAAATGAGTGTCCACCATTTGTTTTACCGCCTAATACTTCAGGAGCAATATAATTTGGGGTTCCACAAATAGTATATTTTCTGGAATCATTAGATGGTAAAATTGAAGCTAAACCAAAATCTCCAATTTTTAAATTCATTTGTGGATCAAAGAAAATATTTCCTAATTTTAAATCTCTATGAATAACTCTTCTTGAATGTAAATATTTAACAGCACCAATAATTTGAACCATAAAAAATCTAACTTCAGGTTCTGATAACCTTTTCCTAGTTTTTAATAATTCCATTAATGATTGATTTGGACAAATTTCCAATAATATATAAACATTAACATCATCTTCAAAACAATCAATAAAATTAACAATATTTGGATGATTTAAAGATTTGTGGATTTTAATTTCTGACAATAATTTGGTTTTTGTCTTTTCATTTTTAATGGATGCTTTGGCAACAGTTTTTGCGGCAAATATTTGACCATTAGAATCTTTCATTTGGAAACATCTTGCAAATCCACCTTCACCTAAAAATAAACCTCTTTTATAATCTCTACCATTTCTAGTTCTGACGACAGATGGTGGAGTTTTACATAATGCTGATAATTTTTCTTTCTTCTTTTTCTTTTGTTGTTGCTGAACTTGTTGAACTTGTTGTGGAGGTAAATTTTGCTGTAAATTTTGTGGAGCTTGATGAAGCGAAGGAACTTCATATATATCTTTTGATTTCTTTAATTTAATTGGTGTAATATTATTTGATCTGGAATTAATTTGACCATCATTTAATGGCTGTAAAGGTTGAGTACGAACAGACATGATTTTTCGTTATGCTTCTTTTTCTATTTTAGTTTAGTTCAACAAAAATGGTTAAACCTATCTATATTATTATACGTAATAAGTGAAATTCCACAATTTTATAAGGAAGTAATGATTAAAGTAATAATAATAAAAATACTAAATGTAGTTATTTGTGGATCTCAAACCTGAAAAATTCAAAATGCTGTTAAAAATGCTAAATCACTCTATTAGACGATGAAAGACACAAAAAGACGAATTCTATAAATATACGGTAACTAGCTAACTGGTCTTTATAGTATTCAATTCAATTGAATATAAAAGCTGTTAATCGTTATTTCTAAAGAAAATCTTCCAAACGGTAATTTTCTATAGTGATGGAAATTTTTTTTGTAATGGACAATTGATTTTATTATAAATTTTTTTTACAGGTGTAACCCATGCAATTTGATTTCCCAAATAGTTGTAAGATATAACAGGTTTCAGAGGTAAAATGTTATTGTTACTCAATTGATAATCGAGTATTTATATTTTAATCATTTTTAGTTAAATATCAACATTGAACAATATTTTGAAAATGTTTTAAATTTGACTGCGAAAACTAATCTTTGTTTTGAAACTTTCCAAATATGGATTCTTTTTTGCAGCAATATCGATTTTGCAACAATTATCATGTAGTATGATAACATCGTTTATAGAGTATCAAGTTTTGTTGGTATAACTGATGATAAGGGGGAAAATAATAGATGGCTAATAGGGTAATCAGAATATTTTGAAACTGTTTCAGATCAGATTTAGGTTATTGTTAGATTAGGTACAGGGAACATGTATATAGTGGAGCTAAATTAAGTAATTTTCTGTATGGGTCTTATAGTAATATCACAATAGTATGTAATATGGTAATTTAAATGATAATGTGGGAGATATTGTTTAATTTTTTTACTATGATATGCTGTCTGATTCAACTGATAACTAAATAGTAAACATTAATTGCCTTCAGGATAATCATTGTTAGTTTGATGTTATATTAGTTGACCATCTATCTCTAGTTTAACAGCATTAGTTTAACAGCATCTCTAGCCAATCATGATTAATAATTTACCAAAGATATATAGATTTTGATCATTTATTAGTTAATTATAAAATAAACGGGCATTGGTTATAACCTAGTTGAAAGTACCACTGGGTTAATGGTTGATTAATCAATGATCTTAATTTTCGCAAATGTTCAAACACTCGAGTACCTTCTAAACATCACGTAATATTTGCAACTACAAAGTCTTTAATAAAGAATAAATATAAAGCTAAAGGCAATACATTATTCCAATTCACCTCTGTACTTATGTTTGCAAATCATGATTCATAAATATAAAAATGCCGGAATGATGCTAGTAGAAATTATGTGATTTATTTATGCAAACAACGGTAGAAGATGGAAAATTAAGAGTTTAATTAGTTCTGGTAAATACTTGCAGTGACCCAAATAAGTTATCTTTATGATATTAATTTCATCTAGTTCAAACTTTATACATCAATTAAGTAGTAAAATTGAATTGCAGCACGATTTATTGAGTTGATTATCATAGGTCGTTAACAAATAACACTCAAAATTCTGAGTTATTTCGACCTGTATTCCTTGCATAGTTTATCTAGTATATATTTATAATTCATTGTCATAGTGCCACGTCCTATCAACTGTACATCCGAGAGACATTATATAATGTCGCCACACATAAGATAAATGACAAGCCTCACACAGATGAGAGTTTAATAAAGTTATCTTAATTATCCTCTAATAATACTTCATAGTAAGCGAAGCTAGCATTAGATTAATAGTGTTTATCTTTTGTAAAGTCTCAAAATAACAATGTTTAATCGTGATTACTGGATAAATACCATACTTTAACCGACTGAATAAATTTATAGGTGAATACCAAAACAAAGTCATATCAACACAAAGGTAGTTGCAATCGTTCATGAACAATAGATCCTAGAGATTATCTAAACGATCAACTTGGGTTTTTATCTTTTGAACCATGTTATTCAAGTAGTAACTACATATAATCTTACATGTAGCATCACATGCAAAGTCTGCAAAAGTATACAACCCCAGTGATGACGTAAGAATGGAAATTTGGGAACCAATAATCAGTCAATTATAAAACATCTGACGAAGTTGAAAAAGTGAAACCTCAATTTCATCCTACGATTGTAAATCTTTAATTATAGTCCCTAAATATTGTATAAAGTAATAAATTTTCCACTCCTATGAAGCATCGACGATTATTTTGATGGAATAAACAGAACCCTTTAGGAACGCTTTAAAGAACGCGTAAAAATTTAAAATTTAATGACAAAGTTTTTGATTATCGCACTTTAAAAAAATTTCAATATTTATCTATTCTGAAAACATATCAAGATTATCAAATCTTATATAGATAAATAGTGAAACTTCGATACCTAGGATATTTAATAAATTAGATTAATCAAACTTTAATATGGAATCTGAAGATGATTTACCAATTAGACAAAGATCCACGAAGAGAGTAATGGATGAAGAAGATGAAGATGACGTACCAATTTCTAAAATAACTAAAAAAGTTAAACTTGAAGATAATCATTCAATTGACTTGGAAAAGAAACAAATCGATAAAACTGCTAAGAAAGATAAGAAAGATAAAAAAGAGAGAAAACCTAAGAAGGAAAAGAAAGATACAAAATTGAAGCAAGAGACTCCTAAAACTCTAGTTAAACCAAATGACGAAGTTAATGGTAAATCCAAAGCCAACGGCAAAACCAATGGGAAGGCCAATGGCAAAACAAAATTAAATGGTAAAGTTAAAGATGAAATCAAAGATGAGGATAGTCAAAGTCAAACCGAACCTCCTCAAACTCAAGATGAAGAATATGAAGGGTTTAAATGGTGGGAACAACAAGATGACTTAGATGGTGAGATTAAATGGGAAAGTTTAGAACATAATGGTGTTATGTTCCCACCAGAATATGAGCCATTACCTTCACATGTTAAATTGTATTATGATGGTAAACCAGTTAAATTATCCATTGAAGCTGAAGAAGTAGCAGGTTTTTTTGCAGCATTAATCGAAACTGATCATGGTAAAAATCCAGTTTTTCAGAAAAATTTCTTCAATGATTTTTTAAAAGTAATTGAAGAAACGAATGGAAGTGACATTCCTATTAAAAAATTTGAAAAATGTGATTTTACAAAAATGCATGCATATTTTGAAAAATTAAAAGAAGAAAAGAAAAATTTATCGAAGGATGAAAAGAAAGAATTGAAATTACAAAAGGAAAAAACTGAAGAACCATATAAAACTTGTCTCTTAAATGGTAGAAAGGAGAAAATTGGTAATTTTAGAATCGAACCTCCAGGTTTATTTAGAGGTAGAGGTGCTCATCCAAAAACTGGTAAATTAAAACGAAGAGTATATCCTGAAGATGTTACATTAAATTTAAGTGAAGGTGTACCAATCCCCCAAGCTCCCGAAGGTCATAATTGGGGTGAAATTAAACATGACAATACAGTTACTTGGTTAGCCATGTGGAGAGAAAATATTGCCGATTCATTTAAATATGTTAGGTTTGCCAATAATTCCTCAATCAAAGGATTATCTGATTTCAAAAAATTTGAAACTGCTAGACAATTAAAAAATCATATTAGCGAAATTAGAAATGACTATACAAAATTATTGAAATCTGATTTAATGCAAGATAGGCAAATGGCCACAGCTACTTACTTGATTGATATTTTCGCTTTAAGAGCTGGTGGTGAGAAAGGTGACGATGAAGCTGATACGGTTGGTTGTTGTTCATTACGTTATGAACATATTACTTTAACACCTCCAAATAAAGTGATTTTTGATTTCTTGGGTAAAGATTCTATAAGATTTTATCAAGAAGTTGAAGTTGATAAACAAGTTTTCAAAAATTTAAAAATTTTTAAGAAGCATCCAAAACAGCCAGGTGATGATTTATTTGATAGAATCAATCCTTCTTTATTAAATAAGAAATTTCAACATTATATGAAAGGTTTAACTGCAAAAGTTTTCCGTACTTACAATGCTTCAAAGACTATGCAAGATCAATTAGATTTAATCAAAAATGAAGGTACTGTTGCTGAAAAAGTTGTTAAATTCAATGCAGCTAATAGAACTGTTGCTATATTATGTAACCATCAAAGAACGGTAAGTAAAACGCATGGTAATTCAATCCAGAAGATTAACGATAAATTAAAAGAGCTATTATGGTCAAAAATAAGGTTAAAGAAATTAATTTTAGAAATAGAACCAAATTTAAAATCAAAAGATAAAAAATTCTTTGAAGAAATTAATGATTTTAGTAAAGAAGACGAAATGGTTATTCATGAAAGAATTGTAGAAAGAACAATTGATCAAATCAATAAAAAGTTTGTTAGAGATAACGAAAAATTAAAAATCGAACAAAAACCATTGTTGACAGATAAAGATTTAAAGGAAAGGCTATTAAAAGCTGATGAATTAAAGAAAGAATTTGCAACAGAGTTAAAAACTGGTCAAGTTCAATTAAAGAAGACTGCAACAGTTGAAAAATTAAAGCAACAAATTGAAACTATTGAAAATAGATATTTAACCACCAGTTTCCAATTAAAAGATAAAGAAGATAACTCTGAAGTCTCATTAGGTACTTCAAAAATGAATTATATTGATCCAAGATTATCCGTTGTATTTTCTAAAAAGTTTGATGTTCCAATTGAAAAATTATTTACGAAGACTTTAAGAGAGAAATTTACTTGGGCCATCGAAAGTGCTGACGCAGACTGGAGGTTCTAAGTTTAGAATAATTAGAAACCCTAGACTTTAACACATAATATATATATATATAAATTAATGTATAACGTAAAATTTAAATCATCCAACTTGATAAAAGTTTCAATTGGCTGAAATTCCTAGCAGAGCCTTCCATACCTAATGCCAAATCTTTATAATACCAAAAAACCCCAACTGTCAAAATATATGAAAATCCAAAAATTATCCAATTACTGTATCTATGAAAATTTTTGCAAAAGATAGTTTCCATTATGAAACCAGAAACAAATATTGCAAAGTATTGGGCGGGAACATAATGATGTAGATATGTTACCCTACCCATTAGAATAAATGGTAAATAATGCAATACCCAACCTAAAAATGGTATAATTGATTGAATTATAATACTATTCAAGTATTTATCAAATACACTATTGAAATTTAATTTTTGTCTTTGCCATCTCCATAATTGAACTATGAAATACAACATTAAAATTCCAATATTTAAAGTACTTAACCAAGTAACTGCAGGATTACCCATTAAGAAATATTTGACCGATGTTGCTGACCACGAATTCATTCTTAATCCGATTCTTAAAATGGGCCATTCCCACCATTCACTTGATAATTTATCAAATTTATTAGGATCAGGTACCAATGCATTGTTTGAAGCCATCATACCATAATTGATTAATATAAATTCCCTCCAAAATCTTGGTTTTGGTGGTACGTATTTTTCTTTTAATGGGGGTAAGTATTCATTCTCATGATCTTCAAAATTCCACCAAGTACTTTTATCATTCGCTAAATAGCTCTTTTTACAAATAACTTCACCTTGCTGAAACCCCCAAGCAGGATATGACTTACCAGTGGTAGCTAAATAACAACCTAAAACTTTATGCCTTAATCTGAAATTTGTCAGAATTGGATGAATTTCATCTTCAGCTTCATTAGCAAATACTGGCGACGGTGATTTTTCATGATTTTGAATTTCAATCACCCAATCATCCTTTGAATCACTTTGATCTAAATTTGCATAACATGACACTTCAAAATGTGAAGTTGAAATAAATGATGGAATTCTATGAGAATGCAATAAACAATTTCTATTATTATGAACTAATCTAATAGTATCACCATTTTTAACTAATTTAGTATACTCGACAGTTGTTTTATTATCAGGTTGTAAGGTTGCAAAATGATTTTTTAAACCGGTATGAAAATCAAATTCAATTGAAAATTCATTATTGGTATCTTTAAAACCATAAGTTGTGATTTGCTGTTGTTGAGAACCCTCAGGGTAGGTATGAGGATGGGAATGTAATAAATTTGGTGATAAACCTTGAGATCTTAAAGTAACTAATGAACCATAACCAACAGATCTCGGACCATATTTAATATTGGTACCATTTAATGAAGCTTGAAATAATGATGATATTGATCCATCTCCTGGCCCTGAATTAGTCAAAACACTAAAATGGATTTTAAAACAAACAATATAAATTGAAAATGGTATCATAATTAAGGTTATGATTTTAATTAACCAATGATTAAAATATGTTAAAATTTGAATTGGATATTTTTTACTCCTCAATTGATAAGTTTTAATCAATAAATCATAAATTATATAAAGACCAATTAACATCGTTACAAATGCACCAACCCATTTAACAGAGCAAACACAACCAATTGAAAATCCTGTTAAAATTAACCATTTAATTCCTGATGGAGTTAAGATTTTATCGTTTAATGTTAAATTATGAATATTAACAAGACAATAAAAAGACAAGACGGTGAAAAACAATAGCATGGAATCTAATAATATAAATTTTGATAATGTTAACGAAATCATTTCAAAAATTACTTGTAAACTTATAAACCAAACCGTTAATTGACTGTAACCTAATGAAACCGCAGTTTTGTATGCCAAAGGAGTACATAAAATGCCAAACATACAATTAATTGATCTCATAGCAACGTAATTAACATCATCAGGAAATTTTGTACTGCTAGCAAAACCAAATTGGCCATGGTAACCAGATAACCAACCTGATAAACCTACCAATAATTTACCCAATGGTGGATGAACATCAAAATAAAATTCATTTTTAAGATAATATGATCCAAATTTACCAAAATGAGCTTCATCCCAAACGACTGAATTTGATGCATCAATTCTATATAACCTGACAAAGGCAGAAATAGCAGTTAATATTAATGGATTGATATAATTGATAAATATTTGTTGGATTTCTTTATGATCATTAAGCTTTAAACTCGATGTTTTAGTAATTATATCTTCCAATTCATTATCAGTATCATTAAATGGTTGTACATTATGAGGTTTCCTAAGTTTTAACTCGAATTCTTCATTATATTTGGAAGATCCACTGACGTGGGTAGATTCCATCGTTGTTAATTTTTCACGTCGCGTACCGGCCTACTAACTAGTATGGTAACAGGGATCAAATAATTAAGGAGGTTCAGGATGATCCTCCATGATATGGATAGTTCCAGATAGATAAATTTATATAGACCCAAAAATCGACAATCAATTGAGGAAACATTGGTACTTTTGGATATTGAATAGAAAATATTATCATATGCATAAATGAAAATAGACCTCACTAATGAAGCAACACCTTTGGAAATGGTAACTATAAGTATGAAGCATTTTGACAATTCTAATGGATGTTGATTAGAAGTAGTCAAATGAAGATGTCAAATAAAATAACACTTCATATGGATATGATAATTCAAGGTTATGATTTATGGCAAATTATATAGAGAACACTACTGTTTAGGAGAATCTTGTAATTCCATCAAATCAATGCACACACCATATCTTATCGTTTAAACGAATACTCTTCCATCTTTTAAACAAGGTTCAAGTATGCCACTATGATACTAGGGTTGGTTTTAGCATTCCACAAACCTCCACCAGTATACCCAAGAATCAATAAACCGTTTCCTAAGAACCGGTACTTAAGGACTGGAGTGCCAGTGATATATTTTAACGTGTACACTGTGGGAAAAGGTTCTAGGGAGAGACCTGTTGCAGAACCATGAATAACAGCATCACCAGGCCTAAGGAGTATTTACACAGATACGCGACTAGTGAAAAAAAAATAGACGATCTATTGGCCTGGGATCAAAAGCATTTCAACATGGCACAAGAAGAGAAGGAGAAACCTTCTAGCAATGATATCAGAGGCCAGTTATCAGATATTCAGAACCGGTTATTTAGTATAGGGTCCAAAGATGTAAATAAATCACCCAAGAAAAAACCTAGTATGGGTAAAGTTGGGAGTAGTAGTACCAATAGTCCGAGAATAAATGATCATAGATCACCAAAATCCCTTGAAGGAAGTTTAATTCATCAACAAACTCCTTCAATGGGCCCAGAGGCTAAAGGTAATGATATGAATTATGTTGTTGGTTTAAGTCAAAATTTAGTATCTGAATGTAGAAGGTTAAACGCTGAAAATCAAAAATTAAAGACTAGACTTAAAACTAGTAATGAAGACATTGAAAATTTTAAAGAACAAATTTTAATGTTAAACAGTAGAAGAGATGTTCAAGTTAATAATGAAACTGATTTAAAAGATAAGAATTGGGAATTAGAATCAAAAATTTTAAGTTTAAATGAAAAACTTCAAGAAGTTAATAACGTGAAGGAAAAATTAAAAAAATTAACCAAGGAACAAGATGTTAAATTAAATAGCTACCAAAAAATGAATGAAGATTTACAGATTAAATATAATAATTATTTTAATTCTAATGAAAAATTAAGATTAAACCATAATAAAGAATTAAGTCAATTAAATGAACGAATTCAAGAATTAAATGATGAAAATGATCAATTAACGGATAAATTATCGTTTATTAAAAAATCCCCCACTGAAACAAAATTAACTGAAATTGATGAACCAGTTAAATTAATACCAACTGAAAATATTAATGATGATGAAGATGATGATGATGAAATTGATTTTGATAGCTTAATGGTGGATTCAAATCCTCACGAGTTATCATCTATTGATCCAAATAATCCAGCATTAGAAATAGAAACTTTAAAAGCGTCATTAACTCACTCAAATCAAACCATTGCTAAGTTAAGATCTACGTTATTAAAGTATAAAGCTGATATTTTAAAAGATTCTCCTAATAAACTACCAAAATCAATTAATAATAAAAAATTTAAATCATCAAAAGCTGACCTTTTTACCCCATCAAATCGAAATTCCACTTTAATTTCACCATCAAAACGTAATTCTAAGTTTATTATTTTAGATAATGAATCAACTACGAATTCTCAAGAATTTCCAACTGATGAAGGTAAATGGGAAGACTTCATTGGTGAAGATTTAGAGGATCCTATGAAAGCAAAAAGATTTTCAATGATTAATAGCACTACAATTAATGATTCTTCTGATAATGAGTCTCCAAAACTTCAAAAGAAAGTTAATATGGTGCAAGCGACTGGTGATCACACTATTCCTTATTTAATTGAATCAGAATCAGAATCAGATTCCGATAAAGACGATGCAGCAATAAAATCAATATTATCAAAAGATTTACTAGATAATGAAATACAACCCAAGAAACAAATTGAAGATTATGCAAGAGAAAATAATTTAATTTTGATTCCATTTGAAAAATATGAAGAACTATTATCTAATGATATTAATTCAATCAGCGAAGAAAAATTTAAGAAATTTGCTAAAGGTAAAGGTTTAATTCCAATCTCCTTAAAAGAATTTGATTTATTAAATGATGAATTAGAGATGAAGAAGAAATTGGAATCCAAAGGGTTAATTACGATTGACAGTAAAGAGTTTGAATCTTTAAAACTGTTTAAAACTTCATTTGAATCACCTGATATTGAATATATTAATAATGCATCAAATAAATTAGGCTATAAGACTTTATCAATTCAAGATTTTAACCATTTAAATAATTCAGTTGAGAACCCATCAGAATCTTATCTAATTGATAACTGTAAACGTAAAAATTTAGTGGCTATCTCAAATGATAAATTTAAACAGTTAAGTAAAATTGAAATAGAGCATGATAAGCCAACCGTTGAATACATCAAATCTCAAGCTAACAACTTAGGATTAATTGTATCTTCATCAGATTTTTATGATCAATTAGTTAAAAATGCTAATACCCCAACTATAGATCATTTAAGTAATCATGCTAAAAAATTAAATATGGTACTTGTAAATGAAAAGGAGAATGAAAAATTAATGAATCCCGATTTAGATGTTTTATCAAGGCATGCTGAAAACAAGGGCCATAAATTAGTCTCTCATGATAGTTTTAAAGAATTGAATAATTTAGCCTTAACTCCATCAATTGATCACTTACGGGCTAAGTTAATTAATCACAACCACACACTTTTACCGATTTCTGATTATGATAAATTAGTTGAATCATCTAAAAGACCATCAATTGAACAAATTAATGAAAGGGCGAAAGTTTTAGGTTACTCAACCATTAAGGTCAAAGATTTACAAGATTTAGAAAAATCAGCTAATACTCCAAGTCTCAACCAAGTTAAGGTTCAGGCTGAAAAATTAGGATTAATTACTTTATCAAGGAAGGACTATACTGAGTTATATAAATTAGCTAATGATCCAAATATGGAAGAATTACAAACTAAAGTTACATCTAAAGGTTTCGAAATCATAACATTAACAGAACTTCAAAGATTTAAGGAGTTAGAACTGACTCCTTCATTAGAATTTATTGAATCTAAATTACCTTCAAGCCACACATTAATAACTAATGAATATTTAAATAATTTAAATTCAAAAATTGAAAATCCGTCAATAGATCAATTGAAAGAAAAGGCATCCAGTAATAACCATATACTATTACCTCAAACTGAATATGATGATTTATTTAGCACTGCTAATACTCCAGAATTGGATCATATTCATGAAGTTGCCCTTAATAAAGATCATGTTGTTATACCCTCAAAGGACCACAAGGAATTAATCGACACCGTAGATAATCCAACTTTTGAACATTTAGAATCTAAAGCTAAAATATTGGGGTACTCAATTATCGCAGTTAAAGAATTAGATGACTTGAATAATAAGTTAATTAATCCATCAGAGGATTATCTTAAATCGAAATCATCATCAATTTATGGTTCATTAGTGGTTAAGAAAACTGATTATGAAGAAATTATTAGAGCAGTTGAAGAGCCAACCTTAGACGAAATTACTAAAAATGCCCAAAAATATGGTCATGTTACAGTTAATTCTAATGAATTTAAGAAGTTATCAGATGCTGCAAATTCACCTTCGATTGAACAATTACGTGAAAAATCAAAAAATTATGATATGGTAGTTATTAAAACAACTGATCTTGATAATTTAAAACAATTGGCATACGATCCAGATGATAGTCATATTAAGTCAGTTGCTAGAAAAATTGGTCTTGTAGCTATTGGTGCAGAATCTCATAAGCTATTAAGTCATAATGCTGAAAATCCATCTATTGAAAAAGTCAAGGAACTGGCAAATAAATTTGGTTTAGTAACTTTAACTAATAACGATTATGATAAATTAATTAATTTAAGTACTTCACCGTCGATTGATCATTTGGTGGAAAAATCTAAAGTACATAATCATGTTGTTGTTCCAAAAAATGATTACGACAAATTAAGTAAACTTGCAAATGCACCAACAATAGAACATGTTAAATTAAAGAGTAAAGAATTAGGTCATGTTGTTTTACCGAGTGATGAGTTTGAATCAATTTCAAAATTAGCTAATGAACCAACAGTAGAACATGTTAAATTAAAGAGTAAAGAATTAGGTCATGTTGTTTTACCAAGTGATGAGTTTGAATCAATTTCAAAATTAGCCAATGAACCAAGTATTGAACACATTAAATTGAAGAGCAAAGAATTAGGTCATGTTGTTTTACCAAGTGGTGAGTTTGAATCAATTTCAAAACTTGCTAATGAACCAAGTATTGAACACGTTAAATTGAAGAGCAAAGAATTAGGTCATGCTGTTTTACCGAGTGATGAGTTTGAATCAATTTCAAAACTTGCTAATGAACCAAGTATTGAACATATTAAATCCAAGAGTGACTCTTTGGGCCATGTTGTTTTACCAAGTGATGAGTTTGAATCAATTTCAAAATTAGCTAATGAACCAAGTATTGAACACGTTAAATTGAAGAGCAAAGAATTAGGTCATGTTGTTTTACCAAGTGATGAGTTTGAATCAATTTCAAAATTAGCTAATGAACCAAGTATTGAACATATTAGATCTAAAAGTAAATCATTAAATCATACGGTTATGTCAAACGATGAATATGAATCATTATTTAAAGCAGCCAACGAACCATCAATAGAACATATTAAATCCAAGAGTGACTCATTGGGCCATGTGGTTGTACCAGTCAAAGAATATGAAACAGTGACTAAACTGGCCAAGAGTCCAACTATTCAAGAAATTTCTAACCATGCAAAGAATAATGATCATGTATTATTAACACTTAAAGACTTTGATAATATTACTAAATTAGCTAACGATCCATCAATTGAGCATATTAAATCTAAAGGGAAATCATTGGATCATGTGGTAGTGCCAATTTCTGAATTTAAAGAATTAGAGTCTAAAGCAATTCGTCCAACTAAAGATCATATTATAAATGCTGCGTCTGGTTTAGGGTTAACTGCATTAGGCGCTGTTGAATACAAGAACCTTATGAATCGTGCAGAAACTCCAGATATTGATCATCTTAAATCGAAAGCTGGAGATTTAGGATTTAGGGTAATAGATGATAATGAATTAACCAGTTTGATACAGTTATCACAAGATCCACCAATGGAGCATCTATGTTTAAAAGCTGGAGAAAAAGGGCACGTTGTTGTTAAACAATCAGACTATGATAACTTAAGCAAGAATGCTAATGAGCCTTCACTAGACCATATCGCAACTAAGGCTAAAGATCATAATTCATTAGTTGTCGATGAAGTGAAATTTAACAATTTAGCAAAACTTGCTAATGAACCATCCATAGGTCATGTTAAATCTAAGGCAGAGTCTCTTGGTTTTATAACTTTAGCTGCTGAAGAACATAAATTCTTAACTAATCCATCAATTGAATCAATTAATGTTCATGCCTCAAATCATGACCATGCTGTGATACCCAAATCTGATCATAACAAGTTGTTGAACCCTACTAGAGAGGAAATTTCGTTATTAGCTACACGCTATAAAACCTCATTAATAGAAACTGAAGAGCTCGATAGATTAAGATCAACAAATGATAATCCATCTAAAGAATTTATTGAATTAAAGTCAAAAGATCGCGGGTTAGTAGTACTTAATGATAGTGATTACAAAATATTATTATCAGAAGCTAATGATTTTACTCCTGAAAAAGTTATGGCGAAAGCTAAGGAACTCGACATGGTTGCTTTGCCTAAATATAAATTTGAAGCATTGGTTGAAAATGTAGACAAACCAACTAAAGAATATTTAATTGAAAAGTCTACAGGTTTCGGGTTAACATTAATTGATGCTAAAGAATTAAGGACTTTAAAGGATCAATTGGAATCGCCAAATATGGAATATTTAACTAATAAATCTAGAATACTTGGTTTTACATTAATTGAAGAAGAAAAATTAGATAAACTCAATCATCAAATTTCTTCACCTAGTAAAGAGTTCATTACCGAACATGCTGGTATATTAGGTTTTTCATTATTAGGCGCCAGTGCCTTACAATCATTAACATCAAAAGCTGAACGTCCAGATTTAGATCATATTAAGAAACATGCAGAAATAAACGGTAAGTTATTAATTTCTAAGGATGAATATGATTCAATGATTAATAAATTAGATAAACCAAGCTTAGAATTTTTAAAGAGTCACGCTTCTAATTATGACCATACTTTAGTATCATTAGATGAATATGAAAAATTGTCATCAATTATTTCTTCCCCCACAAGAGAGCATTTAGAAGAAAAAGCAGAAAGTAGCGGTCTTGTAGTCGTATCTAAACAAGAATTTAGTAGTTTGAAAGAAAAAATTAAAAATCCTAGCATTGGTTATTTGAAAGATAAGGCAATGAAGAACAGTATGACTGTTCTTAGTACTGCAGAATTTGAAAAATTAAAACTTTCAATTGAAGCACCAGAAATGAAATATCTATCGTCAAAAGCTAATGATATAGGATATAAGTTAATTGATTCTCAAGAATTAGACAAATTAAACAATATGATTTCATCGCCAACTAAAGAATTTCTTGAACTCCATTCTGCCAAATTGAATCACAGTTTGATTAATACTAAAGAATTGAATTCATTGAAATCACAAATTGAGTCACCTTCAACCACGTATCTTAAGGTAAAATCTCAAGAGTTAGGATTTATTTTACTTGAAGATGATAAATATAAGGAAATTTCAGGGAAGCTAGAAGCTCCTGATTTAGATTATTTACAACTCAAAGCCAAAAATCATGAATCAGTAATAATTTCAGAAGCTGAACATGATAGATTACTTCAACCAACAATAAATGATATTGACGCTCATGCTCGTAAATTAGGTTTTATTAATATTGCTAAGGTTGATTATGAATTATTGAAATCAAAAGTTAATGAACCATCGTTTGATTATTTAACTGAAAAATGCAACAAACTAGGTTACGTATTATTGTCTTCAACAAAACATCAAGAATTACATCGTCTTGCTAATTCTCCTACAAAAGAAGACTTAAGAAAACTTGGAAGTAGTATCGGTGTTGAGCCAATTGAATCCGATAAATTAGATGATTTAACTAAATTGGCAAATAATCCCTCGAGAGAACATATTGAAGCTAAAGCTAAAAACCATGGTATGACTCTTATTGCAATCCCCGATCTTGAGCTGATGAAATCGGAATTATCAAGACCTATTTCTGATAGAGCCAAGGAATCTAACATGATTCTTATTCCAATCAAAGACCACGAAAATATGATATCAGAATTATCTAAATCGATCCATGACAAAGCTAAAGAAAAAAATATGGTAGCAATTCCTGTTGATGAACACAACAAAATGACATCAGAATTATCTAAATCAATCCATGATAAAGCTAAAGAAAACAATATGGTAGCAATTCCTGTTGATGAACACAACAAAATGACATCAGAATTATCTAAATCAATCCATGATAAAGCTAAAGAAAGTAATATGGTAGCAATTCCTGTTGATGAACACAACAATATGATATCAGAATTATCTAAATCAATTCATGATAAAGCTAAGGAATCTGACATGATAGCACTTCCTATTAAAGATCATGATGATATGCAATTAGAATTATCAAAGTCGATTCACGATAAAGCAAAAGAATCAAACATGGTAGCAATACCTGTTGAAGATCATGAAGTGATGAAATTAGAAATATCTAAATCAATTCACGAAAAAGCTAAGGATGCTGCTATGATAGCTATTTCTGTTACAGACCATGAAAATATGAGATCAGAATTATCTAAATCGATCCAGGATAAAGCTAAAGAAAGTAATATGGTAGCAATTCCTGTTGATGAACACAACAAAATGGTATCAGAATTATCTAAATCAATCCATGATAAAGCTAAAGAAAACAATATGGTAGCAATTCCTGTTGATGAACACAACAAAATGACATCAGAATTATCTAAATCAATCCATGATAAAGCTAAAGAAAGTAATATGGTAGCAATTCCTGTTGATGAACACAACAATATGATATCAGAATTATCTAAATCAATTCATGATAAAGCTAAGGAATCTGACATGATAGCACTTCCTATTAAAGATCATGATGATATGCAATTAGAATTATCAAAGTCGATTCACGATAAAGCAAAAGAATCAAACATGGTAGCAATTCCTGTTGATGAACACAACAATATGACATCAGAATTATCTAAATCGATCCATGATAAAGCTAAAGAAAGTAATATGGTAGTAATTCCTGTTGATGAACACAACAAAATGACATCAGAATTATCTAAATCGATCCATGATAGAGCAAAAGAATCTAATTTGATGGTATTACCTTTTAATGAACATAAATCATTGATTGAAAAAATTGAAAATCCAACATTAGATGATTTATCTCAACATGTTAAGGAAAACAATCATGTGATGATACCTGTTGAAGATTTCCATTATTTAAATATAAAAGCTAGTAAATCTATCCAACAATTAGCAGATGAACAGAACCTAAGATTATTAGATGCCAAGGAGTATAATGACTTAATTAAGAAAGCCGACTCTCCTGATCAGAAACATGTATTAGCTAAAGCCACTGGCTTAGGAATGGCATTGATTGGTGTTGCAGAATTAGCTAATTTGAAAGAGTATAAATCAAGATCAATCGATGACTTAGCGAAAGACCATGACAAAATAGTCGTATCAAAAAATGAATATTCTGAATTAAAGAATATCGCTGAAACCCCTGAATTGTCCCATGTGATTTCAAAAGCGGCTAATCATAATCATACAGTGATTCCAAATGAGAAGTACAAAGAATTATGTTCACCATCAATTGAACATATGAGATCACTTGCTTCAGATAATGGTCATTCAATAATTTCAGAAGATGATCTCAGAAACCTTCATTCTCAAATTGATGAGCCTTTAGATATTAAAGCTGGTAAATTAGGTAAATTGATAGTTGACAAAAATGAATATGAAACAACTATCAAAAAAATCGAGAATTTAAATCATAAATTAGACGAACCTACTATGGATTATATTAAATCAAAAGCAATAGGTTATTCAATAGTTCCTAATAGTGAATATAATTCATTGCTTTTAAAATTTGATAAGTTTGAAAAACAAATCAATAACCCAGATTTGAATTATCTTAAATCAAAAGTTGTAGGTTTCGATCATGTCATTATTCCAATTAAGGATCATGATGAATTGACTAAATCAATAGAAATTAGGGCCGAAGAGACTGGGTCTGTGGTATTACCAAAGGGTAAGTATAGAGAATTAATTGAGTTGGAAAACAATATAATAGATAAGGAAGTTATTGAAAAATCTAAATATGAATCATTGATCAATCCAGACTTAGAGTCACTTAAAAACCATGCTTCTAACATCAATCATGTTGTTATTTCAAATGAAGAATTCAATTATATGAAGTCCGAAATTGATGAGACTTTGGAATCAAAGGCTGCAAAATCTGGAATGATATTAATTACAGGTGATGATTATGAAAAATTGAAATCACCATCAAAAGATCAATTAATCAATCATTCAAAATCTATTAATCATGTATTAATCCCAAGTGAAGATCATAAGAAATTAATTAAACCAGTTGATGAGCAAGTTAAGGATCTAGATATGATGATGATTTCTCCTTCTGAATTTAATTTATTAAAATCTAAAATTGATAATCCAACAATTGATGATTTGAAAGATAAATTACCATCTCACAAGATTATTGATAAAAATGAATATAATGAATTGAATAAACCATTAGAGAGTAAAGCAGAATCACAAGGATTTAAATTAATCTCATTCAAGGAGCACATAAAATTAACTAAACCATTAGAAGTTCGTGCTGAAGAAGATGGTTTTAAATTGGTCACTAATGAAGAATATGATAAATTGATAGTTAATGCTACTATGCCAAGTGTTGAAATGATTCGGACAAAAGCTAAAGAAAATGGTATGGAAGTTATACCATTTGAAAATTTACAAGAATTAAAAGATTTATCATCAAAATCATTGCATGATAGAGCAAGCGAAGAGGGATTAATGGTAATTAGCGTAGATGATTATAATTCGCCAAGCTTAGAATATTTATTAGAGTGCTCAAGTAGGCAACACATGAAATTGATTCCATTAGTTGAATTTAATCAATTGAATAATACCGCCACTGAATCAATTGAGGCAAAATTAGACAGAATTAATAAAATTGGAATTGATAAAGAAGAATTTAACAAGTTTAAAATGGGCAGTATTCATGATTTAATCAACGGCGATGCATCTACCAAGAAGTCATTAAGAAATATAATAGAAACTTCAATGGGGGTCAAGATTTTAAGTAATGAAGAATTAGAGAAGGAGAAAAAATCAGCATCTGAAACTATAGGGGAAAGTATTAGAGCTAATAGAAGAACATCAAGAGATATTTCGTTATATAGTGGAGAAAACTTCGTTGATGCTGAAGATTCATTTTTATTAGATGAAGAGGAATTAAGTGCTAGTGCTGCAAGAATTGGTATGATGGTAATGAGTCACGACGAATATGATAAGTTACTTGCAATTGATAGAGAAGATGTATTGGAATATGCTAAACAACATGATCTGGTGCTTGTTAATAAGAATGAAATGATTAAATTGAAACAAGAATTAAATGAAAAAGATTCTAAAATATTTGAATTATCTGATAAGACTGAACTAACCAAAGAATCAATGTTATCCAAAGGTAGAGAAATGGGATTGATTATGATTGATGAGTCGGAATATGAATCACTTCGTTCTAAATCAATTGATAACGTTACAGGAGATCAAATTGAGCAATTAGGAAGTAAATTCGGATTAATTACCATTTCGAAATCTCAATTTGAGATATTTATTCAAAATAATGAAATTTTATCGGATCCTGATAAATTCTTTAAATTTGGCAATAGTCTTGGTTATCTAGTATTACCATCATCGTCGTTCATTGCTACTACAGCATTAAGGGAACCCGATTCACTGAAGATTTCAGCAGTTCCAACAACGTATTATAATAAATTATTACGCAATGAGTCGTTAAATATTGAAAAAATTAATGATGAAGATTTTAAAGTGTACGCTGAAAAGAGAGGTTATAAACATGAAAGTGACATTCTGTTGCTGAATCCAATTTCTGATATTGAAGAAGAAGGAGCAGATAGTTTCAAAGAAAGTCCTGAAATTGCTAATGTTGGTAAATTTATTGCCCCACGGACTTCAATGAAATCTTCATTATCACCTATGACAAGATCTAATTTATCAATCCATTCAAATGCTCATAGTTTTGCCGATACAATTAATACCGGTATATTATCAATGGCTACAAATGTATCATTAACTGATAAATCGATGATTCCAGCCATTGCCCAAGTTGTTATTGGTGAGTTTGTTTGGAAATATCATCGTAAGTTAGGCCCATTTGCTTCCATTGGTGATCTGCGACATGAAAGATATTTCTGGGTTCATCCTTATTCATTAACACTTTACTGGTCAACACTGAATCCATCTACGTCAAACCCAAGTGAAGTGAAAACTAAAGCTGCCGCAATTGTAAGTGTTGAAAGTGTTGATGATAATAATCCTTTACCTCCAGGTATTTATCATAAAAGTATTATAGTTCATTCCCAAACGAAATCAATTAAATTTACGTGTAGTAATAGAAGAAGACATAATGTTTGGTTCAATGCTTTAAGATATATGATTAATCGAGATATGAGTGAGATCACTTATGATCAGGAAGATTTTTTTGATGAAAGAGATGAGGATGAAAGTATTGGAGAAAATATGGATATTTTGGATGAAAGAAGAACTCAACCAAGGAAAAGAGTTAGTTCAACACCATCACAAATGTTTAGACAAAGATCATCAATTAGAATGAGTAGATTTAATTCATTAAAGAGATGATAGAAAGTTTGTAGAAATGTAAGTTATTTTTATTTTTGGAGTATATTTGAGGATAATTTATCTATAATAAAATAATATACTGACATAATTTCTCTAATAACATATCTAATGTTTCTCAATTTGGTCAAACTAAAGAAGTCTAGAAAAAGTGAAAATATATATCATTAACATACTACATACTATTAGAAGATCAAATCCAAGGGACTTGAAAATTTAACGTTCTAAAAAAATGGATTTCCAAAATTTAAACCAATTTATTTATTTAGCAGATAATAATTTAGTAAATTCTTGAATATCAATTTCACCATCATTATTAGTATCAGCTTCTCTAATCATTTGATCTACATCAGCATCAGATAATTTTTCACCAATAGAGGTTAATACATGTCTTAATTCAGCACTGGAAATTTTACCATCACCATTTCTGTCAAATACTTTAAAAGCTTCAGCAATTTCAGCTTCAGAATCAGTATCTTTCATTTTTCTTGCCATCATAGTTAAAAATTCTGGAAAATCGATTGATCCATCACTATTAATATCCACTTCATTAATCATATCAGTCAATTCACTTTCACTTGGGTTTTGACCTAATGATCTCATTACGGTACCCAACTCTTTAGTGGTAATTTTTCCATCACTATCTTTATCAAATAATGAAAAAGCTTCTTTAAATTCAGCTATTTGTTGTTCTGATAATTTTTCAGCCTAAATAGTTAGTATTTATATAATTAATCATATAATTCAGACGAATCATTCTACTACTGGAAGATCATATTGACATCATGAACGCGTAATTCAATTATAGACTCTTCAAGTTTCTAGTCTAACTATGATAGCTGGTATCCCGTCATCGATTGAATCACATATTACCTCGAGGAAAACCTTAAATGATAAGTTAACTAGTCTCTCGCCCGTTAAAAATCACATACCATGTTTGTTGATTTACAGGATTGCTTGTTTGTACAATTTTAAATTTTCATGGACAATTCTCAAAATAAATGTCTTTGATATATGTCGTTAATTTGGTAGTTTGTTTGGCAGGTTATGTCGCGGAGTAAATAACCGATTTTTTTGATTTCCACCGTATAAATCAATAGGTAATTTTACTTAAATGAAATTGTACAGTTTTATCTAAATACACCATCAGTAATGATGGATGGTCCGACATGAATGACCTCAAAATTCTAGGAGAGTTATTAATAGTAGGTAGTTGTTAGGATATGCAGTGCCACTTGACGAGGTTGAGGTGAGATCTATTTTTATCTCCCACTAAACTATGACTTGTCAATGTTTTTCTGATGGAAGTAGTTTATCGTATTTTGAAATTCACATCAATGATTAACTTTATTATTACGGGGAAAATATGGTATAATATCAACAAGTATAATTTAAGATAGTTTAATTGCAGGCAGAGTGGTTGCAATTAACTACACCATGATTCCTAATCTGAAGATGACACAAACAGACAAAAGGTAAGATTTTAGATTAATTGTGAATGCTGTAGAATATTCTATGTGCTTCTTATATTGAAAGGGGTATAATACATTGAAAATTGCAGTTTTGCGTTATTATCACTTTATCTACTCTCATTCCCCCTTGATCAAATCTACCATTGTCGAATCTTTACCACCATTTGGATCTTTACAAACTGCACTCTATTTCAATTATATTACTTATTACAAACTGCACTCTATTTCAATTCTATTACTTATTCTTAACGGAGTTCATCAATGATTCCTAGCATATTCTTTATTAAATTAAATGGTTGCAAACAAGCTTATCAATGTTTCGCAGTCTTAATTAATAATATTGATTAATAATCCTGTTTATCGTATAATCAAGGCCCAATAGTAAACTTTTTTTTTTAGTGGATTAACTTATCTATCAATTATATTATTTCATCATTGGTATTGGCGAGGCTTAATAATCCACAGTACAAATAGGTTTTGTAAAAAAATGCTATATAACCTGATTAAATCCACAATTCGCAATCTCCCAAAACCTATTAGTTCAAAATTACAATTGACATCTATCGTTAATTTCAATCCAGTTAGATCGTTTAGTAATAGAAAAATGTCAAACATCCCCGAAACCCATAAAGTAGTATTAATTGATGGTAACAGTGACAGTTATGACGTTATTAAATATGTTGATAAACCTGTCCCCAAGATTTCATCCACCGAAATATTAGTCAAGAATTTATATTCTGGTGTAAACTTTATCGAAGCCTATTTTAGAAAAGGTTATTATCCTGCTACTTTTCCTTATGTACTTGGAAGGGAAGGTAGTGGTGAAATTGTTCAAGTAGGATCGGACGTTTCTAATTTTAAAGTTGGTGATAAAATCATTTATAATCAAGAAGGTGCATTTGCTCAATTTACTAAATTACCATCAAATTTACCATTTATAACAAAATTACCTAGTGATGTTACCAAAGAGGAATTAAAATTATATGGTTCATTTTCGGTACAAACTACTACGGCTTATACTTTTGCCGAAGAAACTTACAATGTTCAACCAAATGATTATTGTCTTGTATGGGCAGCTGCTGGGGGAGTTGGTCAAGTTTTAGTTCAATATTTAAAATTAAAGGGAGCTAAAGTTATTGCGTTGGCTTCTACTGCTGATAAACTTGAATTAGTTAAACAATTGGGTGCTGATCATGTAATCAATTATAAAACCGAAGATGTGGTTGAAAAAGTTAAACAGTTTACTAACGGATTAGGAGTTAAAGTTTCGTTCGATAGTGTTGGTAAATCAAGTTGGCAAACATCCATCGATTCATTAGCAGTTGGTGGTATATTAATTAGTTATGGTAATAGTAGTGGTAAAGTGCCACCGGTTAATATTTATAGTTTAACACCAAAAAATTTGTTAATTACCAGACCTCAAAATAAACCATATTTAGCATTACCTGGTAAATGGGATTATTATTTAAATAAAATTATAAATGATGTAAAGTCAGGTAAAATTAAATTAGATACTCCTCAAGAATTTAAATTGGGTGATTATGTTAAAGTTGCCCAATTACTAGAAAGTGGTACCACTGTTGGTAAATTTGTTTTAAACTGTCAAGATATTTAGTAAACCTAATTTTCTTTTATAAATATACAGCAATCGTCTCCCATTTCTTCCTCGTAAATAACCGTTTAAATTATACATAACATAATATTTATCCATCCATCCTGATAACCATAGGTAGGTGGTAATGATAGTGGTCACATGATTATTCCCCGGATTTCTGCAAATCTATGGTAACTCTTTTTCGTAATATGTTCATCCAATTTTACTACTGTAATTTAGTCGTATACTATAGCCCATTTTAAGATTATAGAGTTGTGTGCACTAAACTAGCTAGATATTATTTTCAAATTAGCTTGTAATATATATGTCAACCTCATGGAAGATTAGGACAAAAAAATCTCACAATTTTATGGATGATGATTATAAAAGTTTTTTACAATCACTTGACAATTCACAATTATTATCTCATATAAGTAGTCTAAGTCAGTCTCAAGAGAAAAGTGTAGACAAGAATAAAGATTTAACAGGCTCTGATGCATTTGATGATTCATTCAATGAATATTTGACGCGTAAGGTCCCTAGCCTGCCAAATTTTAGTGAAAAACAGGTGGATACCGTGAATAATGAGGATAATGATGTTAAACAACCTCTAGAACCATATGATGATTTAGCTGAGGATGCAGTTTTACCAGAAGAATTAGCTGAAGATCATGAGGTATTGCCTGACCATGAAATAATAGAAGATAGTGACATTGGTCCAATGCATGGATTTGGAGATTATGGAATATATTTTGATAATAAACATCGTAAACAACAACTTGAAGATCAAAATTATATTAAATGGGATAAAACTCGTAGAATTTTACAAGGCGAAGATTCGTATCGTGAACCAATTTTCCATAATTGCATAATCTTTGTAAATGGAAATACTGTACCATCCATGAATGAAATTCATCGATTAGTAATTATTCATGGTGGTAAATTTTTAACATATCTTGGAGCTAAACGAAATGCTACTCATATAATATGTGATCGGTTAACTCCTCGAAAGCAAGTGGAATTCAAGAATTGTCAAGTGGTTAAATCCAAATGGATTGTAGATTGTATAGAATCAGGAACTTTATTAGATTGGAAACCTTATAGGCTTTTCAAAGAAATTTCATATGATCAAACCAGATTACCTGAAACTATTAATGAATTTGCTAATGAACAATTTTATATGGAAGATGATGATCATTTATTGCATGAAGATTCTATAGATGAAGAGGAAGAAGAAGTGGAAGATGACAAAACATCAATACCTTATCAAGAGAAAAACTACCAACAAAAGAAAGCTAACATACCTGATGCTAACCATCCTGATTTTTTAAATAAATTTTTTTCAAAATCACGGCTTCATCTTTTAAGTACTTGGAAAGCTGACCTAAAACTTAAATTCCTTAAGAAAATCCCAAAATCCAATAGGTCATCTGTAACTAAAATCACAAAGATAGCTCACATTGACTTTGATTGTTTTTTCGCTACCGCTTCCTGCCAAAATACTACCTATAATATTAATACCGATCCTATTGCAGTATCTCATGGTATTTCCGCATCAGATGTTGCAAGTTGCAATTATGTAGCACGTAAATTTGGTGTTAGAAATGGTATGTGGGTCAGTTCAGCTAAAAAATTATGTCCTGATCTAATCCTCATACCTTATGATTTTAAAATTTATGAAAAGTATGCCAATGAGCTATATAATTATTTAATTTCTTTAAATCTTGATATTTATCCAATACTGATTGATGAAGCCATGGTTGACTTAAGTAGTTATAAAGGTAATATAAATGAATGGTGTGAAAGAGCAAGACAAGACTTATTCAAGCTAACGCATTGTACCATAAGTATAGGTATTGGATCAAATGTATTACTAGCTAAATTAGCATTGCGTAAAGCCAAACCGAATGGTTATTATATCCTTGACTCGAATCTACAAAACTTTTTGTCCAGTATATCAGTACGGGATTTACCTGGGGTAGGGAGATCAATAGTTGACAAGATTAGTCATGAAACTGGAATTGAATCACCTATAATTTCAGATTTATATAAAATTCTGAAAGAGAAATTAATAAAGATCTTTGGTCCCAAGACTGGTTCAAAATTATATGACTATGCTAGAGGAATTGATACCTCAAAATTGGAACAAGAGGTTGAACGTAAGTCAGTTTCAGTAGATGTTAATTTCGGTATTAGATTTGAAAACCATCACCAATTAGAAACTTTTTTATCGAGATTATCGACTGAGATTAGTAAAAGATTAATCAATTTAAATGTTGTTGGCTCTCAAGTAACTTTAAAGCTTGCTAAACGTGCTGCTAATGCACCAATAAACCCTCCTAAATATATGGGAATGGGACGTTGTGATTTCTTCAATAAATCTGCTAAATTGGGTCTTCCAACAAATAATCCTGGGATCATTTCGTCTGAATTGAAATCACTCGCTAGAATTCTTTCAATTCCTCCATCTGAGCTTAGAGGTATAGCTGTTACAATTTCCAAACTTGAAGATTCAGATGAAATAAAGAAAAATCGCCAAATGAAATTATCCCACAGAATTACCAAAGCACCCACTAGATTAAAAAAGGTTGATAATTCTACATTTATTGAACCAATTGACGATGCTATTGATTGGGAAGTATTTGAATCCTTACCTTGGGATATTAAAAGAGAAATTCAATCGGAATTAGCTCGTAGAGGGTTATCAAGACCTTCGCCTAAACCCAGCGCAACTTCAAGTCCATCCAATTGTAATGGTAAGGCATATTTACAACAACTTCTACCTACTAATACCACCCAAGAACCAAAATATATGAGAGTTATCGAGTCACCCAAGAGATTGACTTCCCCGAAGAAAAAGTCAAGAACTAATTCACCTCAAAAATCTGCTTTTTATCCTGATACATCTGATTTATCGTATGATAGTTCAGTGCTTAATGAGTTACCGTCATCAATAAAAAATGAAGTAATTGAAGATCTAGAATCACGCAAGAGATTCAAGCAGGAATCTTTGAAAAGTAAATTTATTAAATCAGTTGAAAAGTCTAAGCTCGCCCACCAGCCAATAACTTTGGAATGGATAAATAATCAACAAAAATTAAATCCTGTACCGATTTTCCAAGGTGGTAATATAAATGAAATGATTCAAGGTTGGATCAAACTGTCTCTAGATCAAGATGGACCTCATATGGATGATGCAAGTTTATTTATAGAATATTGTAAACAATTGACAAGTGATCGAATTATAAGATTGAAAAGGGTTATATTATTGGAAATTGAACACTACCGATCAATTGAAGCAGTTTTACTGTCAAAAAAGTATGAAATTGCCTTAAATGAATGGGACGAAATCATCAAAAAGATTAACGAATTAACGGATCCATCAATTACTTAATATTAAAATACTATATGATTTGTTCTATTCCGATGTTACTCTCAAGAGGTTGCAAAAATATTGGTCCGCGTATACGAAAAATTTCTATAATCTATGAATGTTGTCCTTTGTTATAACGATTATGCAACAAAGATAGTAGATTGTCTTCCTTCGAATGAAGGTCGTCAGTCAATGGTAATGGGGTTAATAAATGCTTATGAATTATTTCAAGATTGTCAGATAGTTGATCTTAAAATTGCAGGAAAGAGAGATCTAGTTAGGTTTCATGATAAACAATTTGTAGATGTCTTATTATCACCTCAACCTTCAGATGATTTTGAAATAGATCAGGTAATAGATCCAGAGAAGTTTGGCCTCACGCATGATTGTCCTATATTTAACGAACTTCCTGAATATGCCCAAATAGTGGCTGGTTCAACCATATCTTGTGCACAACATTTAATGAAAAATCATGATATCGTGATCAATTGGTACGGTGGTCGTCATCATTCCCAGAAGAGTAAGGCACAAGGATTTTGTTATATTAATGATATTGTATTAGGAATAAATCAATTGCGGCTTAAATACCTGAACGTATTTTACTTGGACTTGGATTTACATCACGGTGATGGTGTGGAAAACGCATTTAAAAATTCCAGTAAGGTTACAACTTGTTCCTTACATAGATACGATGTAGGTTTCTATCCTGGGTCGGGTTCTTTATTGTCAAATACTGACTCTGTGGTGAATATACCTTTAGAACGAGGATTATCTGATAATAATTTACAAAAGATAATAGATGAGATAATCATTCCATTAATAGAATTAAAAGGGCCCGATGTATTAGTATTGCAATGTGGTTGTGATGGCCTATGTACAGATCCCAGCAGGGAATGGAATTTAACCATTGAAGGTTTCTCTGGTGTCATTAAAAAGATTGTAAATCATTTTAATCTTCCAACATTAATACTTGGAGGTGGGGGTTATAATAATCCTGAAGTTGCAAAATGTTGGACATATATTACTAAAATTTTATCTAGCAATGAAGACCCATTAGACTTGATACCTGATCACGATTTAATAGATAATTACGAACAATCGGGTTTCCAGTTTTGGTATAATAACAATAAGAAAAGTAAAATGAAAGATCAAAATACCGAATCATACATTGATACTATTAAATCATTTATATTGGAAAAGTTCAGCTAATTTATTATTCCAATTTTGCCTCCATCTGAGTTTACTTTCTTGCATTGCTCCATTTTTTATAGATTTAAATACAGCATCATCAGATATTGATAATTTAGTTAATCTATAGACTTCTTCAGCAGTATTATATTTGGTTAATAATCCATTCTCTCCATCTTTAACAAGCTCAGTTATACTGGGGAAGTTTAATGATATTACAGGTACACCACAACCGAAAAAATCTAGTATTTTCATGGGTAAATCTAAACCACTCGATGATGTATGTAATGAAATTCCTACGTCAGCTATTGACATTATAATTGGATAATCTTCATAAGCTAGCCAAGCAGATTTTACAATAACTTTAGACAGATACTTTAGTTTTTCAACTTGGTCAAGAAACTGTGATTTTAATGGTCCCTTTCCCGTAACTATTAATAATAATGGAATATTAGTTTCATTACTTTCGTCATAGAGCTTTAAGGCATCGAGTAAAATATTGAAATCTTCATCGGGAGTAAATGAGGTAGAACTAATTAGAATTTTTCTATCCTTTAAATCCATACCATTAAAGATTTCATGCTTAATTATTTCTCCATAAGGTAATGCCAACTTTTCGGATGGTGCAAAACTATCACCCGGTCTATCATAAACAACCAAAACTTTTGACTTTTCAATGCCAAAATCATTTATTAAAAATTTTTTCATGTTTTCTGTCACAGTTAAATTAAGGTCAGCAAATTTACTAAAAATCTTTTCATAATATTTCATAATTCTGACCATAAAATGATTTTCATTATTATACCTTAAATTAAGTATACTGTAATTTAAATTATGCCAATCAATAATTAATTTAGTTTTTCTACTAAATAGTTTTATGAAAACCACTGATATTAAAAGGATTGGTAATGAAGGAGGATTTTGAATCAAAATATAATCAGTTCCACGAAATGAAGATAAAAGTTTAAACAAACTGAAAAATTGATAACATACTTTGATAACGCCAAATATAATGTACGGTAAGCCAAAATTTTTAAATACTGGGATTTCAAATATGTCAATTCTTTCATTATCTAACAAATCTTCTGAAAGTTCTGATTCTACATAACCACATAAATTAACATTATACTCAAGGTTACTAAATGATCTAGCATGATAACACATTCGAGGTGAATGTCCCAAGTCCCCTAGAACAAATATTGACACCGATTTACTACCCCCATGTTTACCATTACTAAATATAATCGGAAGCACAACATAAGCTAGCAATGGTATGCTTAAATAAATATATACTCCATACCACGCATAAGGTACAATCCATTCATAAGCATCTAAATTAAAATCTTTAAGTTGTTCTGTAATCTCCCTAAAACTCATTATCTATTTCCAATTAAAATTGATTACTCAAGTTTAATATTAGGAAACTTTGGTATATTATATAATAAATGGATGAAAAAATTAGACCGTATAGCTATCCAAGCCAACGCGCACTAGCATGGATCTACGATGTTTACTGATAAATAATCTCACAGATTCAAAAAAAAAAAAAAGTTAAAAAAATTACGACAACTGCAGGACTCGAACCTGCGCGGGCAAAGCCCAAAAGATTTCAAGTCTTTCTCCTTAACCACTCGGACAAGTTGCCAGATTTACGAAAATCAACTCTCTTTATACCTAATGAAGGTTCAAAAGTCGAAAAAACTCCATTAGAAATCGAATTTTAAATGGTTAAAAACGTCTACTATATTATTTGATATAATTCAAAGAAATTAGATTAATATATAGACAATAATCCAATATAATTGGGTTACAATGGCTATTTATCATGATGAGATGAGATCAAATCGCACGTTGATAAGGTTAATCTAGCACTAGTAAATTATCTTAAATCAATTGCTGGTTATAGTAATGATAGTTGTATTGTAATTCTCCAATTCTTATAGGCTACATTTCCTTCATAAGTTCGATCATTAATATGAAAATAATTAACCAATAAACGGGACAAGAAATGCCTTGACTCTTCGCAATCAAGAAAATATTTCAAAAATTTTCCATTTTATCTGCTGTGATTAAATTATAAAATGGCTCAAGAATTAACTCATCCTTCCATTAAAGACGGCTGGTTTGCCGAAATTTCCAACACTATGTGGCCTGGTCAAGCTATGTCATTAAAAGTTGAAAAAATCTTACATGTTGAACAATCAAAATATCAAGATGTTTTAGTCTTTAAATCCACTGATTATGGTAATGTTTTAGTTTTAGATAACTGTATTCAAGTTACTGAAAGAGATGAATTTGCTTATCAAGAAATGATTACTCATTTAGCCTTAAATTCTCACCCAAACCCCAAGAAAGCTTTGGTTATTGGTGGTGGTGATGGTGGTGTTTTAAGAGAAATCTTAAAACATTCATCAATTGAAGAAGCTTGGTTATGTGACATTGATGAAACTGTTATTGAAGTTTCTAAAAAATACTTGCCTGAAATGTCCAAATCTTATGCTGATCCAAGAGTTAAAGTCCATATTGGTGATGGTTTTAAATTCTTGGCTGAATATAAAAATCAATTTGATGTTATTATTACTGATTCATCAGATCCTGAAGGTCCAGCTGAATCATTATTTCAAAAACCTTATTTCAACTTATTAAATGATGCCTTAACTGAAAAGGGTGTTATTACCACTCAAGCTGAAAATATTTACTTACATATGCCAATCATCTCAAAATTAAAGAAAGATTGTAAAACTATTTTCCCAGTTGCTGAATATGCTTATACTATGATTCCAACTTATCCATCAGGATCCATTGGATTTATGGTTTGTTCTAAAGATCCAAAAGCTAACGTTTCAAAACCAGTTAGATTCGAGTGGACTGATGAATTTGTTAGTGAAAACTTAAAATACTACACTAAACAAATTCATGAAGCATCATTTGTTTTACCAAATTTTGCTGATAAAATTTTAAATAAAGATTGACTCCCCTAATAAATTTTCACAAAGATGATTTATAATGTAAATTTACTTTGGTAATTTGTAAAATTTAATGATTTATGAAATGTGGGGACTCTTTTTATAAAGAATATATTATCTTTATTTATCTTTATCTTTATTTATATATTTCTCTATATATATATCTAATGAGCAAATCTAAAATCTAACCTTTTATTACCAAGATCTTTATTATTATGAAGATATTCTTCCTTTTCTTCTAAACTCATTGCATCCCAAATTTTAGCTTTACTTTTATTTCTCCAAATATAATAAGCTTTAGTTAATAATAATACTGGAACTAAGGCAAACGTTATACCAAATAATGTTCTGTTGCCTCTTCTATAAATTGGTGCATCATCCGCTCTATAAATATTATTAGAATAAATACTACCAATTTGTACGAAAATATTATAAACAGCAGCTGATAAAGATCTTGATCTAATACTATTTGAATTTCTTGAACACCAGGAAACACAAATTGCATGAATATAAGGTTGACCAACTAATAAAGTATATAAAATCCAAGTTCCCCAAACATCAGTATTAGTTCCTTTCCAGAAGGCTAAAGCTGCTATAATAGGTAAATTCCAAAATGGTACGATTAAGGCAACTAATGCTCTTTCATTAATCTTTTCACTAACCCAAGTAACGGTTAATAAAAGTATAATATGAATAACATTGGCGGGTATAGTTAATAAATTAACATTGAATGTTGAAAATCCAACTTGTTTTAACGTCAACGTTAAATAAGATTGGGTTGTATTCAAACTAACGTAAGCGATGACCCCAATAAAATAAATTGGCCAAATATCATAATCGTATAACGATTTCCAAAATCCTTTGAAACTAACGGCTTGTCTATTATTCATATCACCTTTTGAAGGATCATCTCTTAAAACTCTATTAACGACAATCTTGATTTCATGGTCAGTAAACCAACCTTTTGGATGGAATCGATTTTTAGTCTGAACTGCAGATGGAACCATTAAATAGAATCCAGCAATACCAATTAAAAATGTGAAAAGTCCTTCGATTAAAAATAACCATCTCCAACCAGCTCTACCATGAAGACCTCTTAATCTTAATATTCCAAAAGCTAGTAATGAAGTACAAATAGTAACGGTTGACAAAGTTGTCCAAAACCATGATAATCTAATTGGTAATTCTTTAGACTTGTAAAAATACGATAACCAAACCACCAAATCAGCAATTAATGAACCTTCGACAAACCCTAATAATACTCTACAAATAAGAAATCCGGTTTTATCAGTTAACCAGAATTGAGCAGCAGCGATAATACTAAAACCAAGAATTTGTACAGGAATGAAGATATCAGGACCAATTTTTTTCGATAATAATGACATAGGAATCTCTGCTGCTAAAAATGAAATTAAAAATAATGTATTACCCAAATTATAATCATTAGTCGTCATATTTAAATCGTCCAACATATTATCAGATACTGCTTGATTAATATTACCTCTATCGACCTGTAAAGCAACAAATAAAATACATGAAGTCAAGGCTACTCTAAAATCTAATTTTCTAACTAACTTTTTCTCTTCTTCTGGGGTCCATTTATAGTAAGGATCAAAGGCTTCCCTACATTCATAATTTGAATTTTCATAAATTCCTCTATAATATTCTGCAATTTTTGGTTCTAAAAATGGGTTCGGATCATTTAAGGTAGCATCATCACTACCAACTGTCTCAAATGAAACAACGTCAACAATCTTATCATCTCTTTGTTTGTTATCACCATAAGATTTAGTGTGAGAAGCAGTTTCTTCCACCGAAGTTATTTCACCGTTATTATAAGACATGATACGATCCTACAATTGGTTATTTAATGGTTATTATAATATAGAAGGTAATAAAAGGCATTGTATACCATTTATATAGTATCTAAATCGATATAGTCTAGTTGGTTTCACAAGTCTTATGACTTTGTAAAATTGTGGTGATAAGAGCCAAATTGTGGTGGCTCGCGATTTGCAACCATTATCTATCCTAATTGGGGGACGACTGGTATCTTAAAGCCACTGCAAATGTACCATAACCTCTGGAAATCCCTAAATCGCTCCGGTTGATTCAGGTCCCTAATGATTACCATTAATCAGTGATTTTTCATGCTTTCCTGGCGAGGTCCACACATTATATCAGTAAAATATTTTTTAGAATGTATAGTTTCTCAGGTGTAAGAGTACCAGTAATTACTAGGAATCAATTGAACCTTTGCTCTTGCCAGGGATTAATCATAAGGAGTGAATTACAATAAGTAAATCGAAACAATTGATTCTGTTAGGAAAAAGAAAAATGACAACGGACCAATTTTGAGATCGTATGCAGTAGTTGCTGTTAAGCACTAAAATCGGATTTATTAGATTCACTATCGCCATGAATTGCAAATTTTTGCTATGATATAGGCTATCGGTTGATAGGTGATAGTTAATAGTATGCATTCGGTATTAAATCTACTGATTGATGTCCTGCAATCATATACTGATGTTTGCCATGTAATTTCTTTAGCTTCAATTTCAGAACCAATATATGACTAAATGGATGGATTACAATAAGAGAATCGTTTATTTTAAACGTAGCATTGTAATTATCCGATCACAATTATAACTGTTGATCTCAACGGTTGATCTACTTAACCATGTGTTGGTAATTGATTTTATGGCTTATACTTACACCATTGACATAGTTCCGTCATTTGGCAGTATCATGTGATAACAATAATTGTAAGTGCGGCGTACACAGGTGAAGATAAACCACAAATTTTATTGTTCAGGAAATCACCCATTAATCATGGGATATTTACCAGATTATACAATATACTAAATACTAAATAATGTAGTAATAGTAGTAAAAGTAATTTTGAAATCACATGTGGGTCAAATGAGTATAGTGAAAGATTATTAACCATCAGTATCAATTTTTATATTACGTATTACCGTGTAATGTATTACTAACCATGGATGAATTTTAGTAATACTTATCATTTAATTGCCATTTCAATGGTAATAAGTTGGCAGGGAAAAATTCTGACACGAATTTTTTGTGAGTTGTTACCAAAACTCAAATTTAGGATTCTATCTCAATACATCAGGGCTTTGCAAGTTGTTGAAAACTTTATAACACCAAATGATCCTTATGAGCTTTTATATTGATTAGTCATAATGTTAGAATATTTTGCTAAATTGACAATGCTGTGAAATATTCATGATTGACTATTGATTTAGGATTTAGAAGAGAATCAAATAAGAATCTTTTTGAATTCGAGTCCTTCAGTAAACTTTTATAGTATCCTTGCCGGTTCACAACACGCTTGAATATTTAGTTCTCCTTTAAACGGTTAGTTTATGAAGTAATTTGATTTACAATATTTGCTAAAAATTTACCCTTAAACGATTTCTGAATTTCCTTTTAGGTTTCAAATCCTACCAAATTTTTTTAATTTTGTTTCATTCTTGCAACATTCTAGAGACTCTATTATTCTAATAAAGAGATTGAATAAATTATATATAGGTTTGTTGCTCTGTTATAATTGGGTAATTGCATAGTTGATTATAAAGACCACTCCATGCTAAACATGGTAAATCGTTGCCCCACTATAATCCGTCGAAACCAGTCATGTGATTACTCATGTGACGAACCAACATTCCATTTACCCCCAAGAATTTCTACGTAGATTCTCCTTTGAGTTGACTAACTTGGTATTAATAGTTGATATACAGTTAATGTGGACCAGAGTTATATATTGAATAATAGGGTAACCTGTTGATCAAAATCATCTGATATGTAATAAATTACAAAACAAATCCGAGAATCAAACACTGGGATTAAATACTGAGTGAAAACTACCAAAAATTGATTTTCTCGTAATAAATTATTAGAACATCAAAATAATCTTATGGTAGCTGAGTTCATTCTTAACTGTCAGTGATTTAATTTGTCGTTACTTATCATTAAAGTAGATTGTGGCTACTACAGTCGTTATTGTCTAGATTACATGATGATATAGTATTATACAGATAATTAAGGTATGATACTATAAATCTAGAGGTAAGATGATATTTTCTGATATCCATAGATCATACCGGTAATACCGATCATTCCCTTGGTTTCTTCCATGAAGACGTAAGAATAGTGAGATAAGTGAATAGGATACGTGAGTAGAATATGATAACGATGCGAAATTTAAAAAAATTACGCATTATAGATCATGTCATTTAAAGGGACGTTATCAGATGAGCAGAGGCAAAGAATAGTATGTATACATTTATTACAACCTATAGTTAGCAAGATGGACCAAATACCATACCCGAATCAATACTAACCAAATAATAGGAGGCCAATCGGAGAAAAGCGTTGGAAAGATTACAACAACGAGGCATACGAAATACATCCGTAGTATCATCTATTGATCCATCAATAAGAGTAGGTGGAGAAGGTGGAGTAACGAACACCAATACTAGTACGTCAAACTCAACATCAGAGCCCAGTCCCGTTAAAAAACCGTTAACTACCGAACAAAAGAATCGAATTGAAGCCAATCGACAGAAAGCTTTGGAGATCCGAAAAAAGTTGGATCAAAATAATCGAGATGCATCGAATAATAAGCCAGAAAATATCCCGGTACCTAAAGCCGTGAGAGAAATTGAAGCAGCCAAACGGAAACATGATCAGGAACAAATCAATAAAGGATCAATAAAGAAAAAAGACTATATTGATTTTGATTTTTCCACCATGAAAGATAGTTATGGAGGATTCATGAATGAAGAAGACAAGGAAATTAATCAAAGTTTAGAAGACTGGAAAGCTCAGCAAAAAAAGGAACATATTGTGAGAGATTTACCTCCACCGGTGGATATATCAGCCGCTCCTAAATGCTGCGAATGTAATTCCTTAGAGATTGACCCCAATTTATATACAAATTTTCGACAAGTTAGGGTATGTCGACGGTGTGCTAAAGAAAAACCCGAAAAATATGCATTATTAACCAAGACGGAATGTCGAGAAGATTATTTATTAACTGAACCAGAATTAAAGGATATAAATTTATTACCCCGAATTGAAAAACCTAATCCTCATGGTTATAGTAGGATGCAATTATTCCTTCGATGCCAAATTGAAGCATTTGCCATTGAGAAATGGGGGTCATTAGAGAATCTTGATAAAGAATGGGAACGACGGGAAGAAATGAGATTAAAACGTAAGGATAAAAAGTATAATGATAAATTGAAACAAATGAGACGTAAGACCAGGGCAGAAGAATTTACCCGGCATTTACGTAATGGAGAATCGATTAATGATAAACATTTACATGATTGGCAAAATGTAGGGGAAGTTCATGATGATGATATGACATTTATGAAAAAACGATGCAGTGATTGTGGTATGGAGACTCAAGAATTGATTATTGCCTAATGTATAGATATATATACAAACAGCTATACATGAAGATATCGACATACAGCTATATACATGCATATACATACATACATACATACATACATACATACATACATACATACATACATACATACATACATACATACATACATACATACATACATACATACATACATACATACATACACTACATACACACATATATACGTATATCCATACAATCATACATTCATATGATATTCTACCGAATACCATGGAACCGTCAATGGCTGCAAAATCTCTGGTAATTCTGGTCGCGATCGTGTAACTATCAATGGAACCTCATCGAAATTTCTCGAGCAATATTTGCAACTGATCCAACGAATGCGACCCAGAGTGTATAAATATTGAAATATTCCCAAAGCGCCTAAAAATTTCAAAACCTGTTAGACTGTAATATAAACACCAGAATCAACATGTCAGGAAAAGTTGAAACTCATGAATTTACCGCTGAGATTACTCAGTTAATGTCATTGATCATTAATACTGTTTATTCCAACAAGGAAATTTTCTTGAGAGAATTAATTTCTAATGCCTCCGATGCTTTAGATAAAATTAGATATGAAGCCTTAAGTGAACCATCAAAATTAGAAACTGAACCAGAATTATTTATTAGAATTACCCCAAGACCTGAAGAAAAAGTTTTAGAAATTAGAGATTCTGGTATTGGTTTAACTAAAGCTGATTTAATTAATAATTTAGGTACCATTGCTAAATCTGGTACCAAAGCTTTTATGGAAGCTTTATCAGCTGGTGCTGACGTCACCATGATTGGTCAATTCGGTGTGGGTTTTTACTCATTATTCTTGGTTGCTGATCATGTTCAAGTTATTACCAAACATAATGATGATGAACAATATATTTGGGAATCTAACGCTGGTGGTAAATTTACCATCACTTTAGATGAATCCGGTGAAAAAATCTCTAGAGGTACCGTTATTAGATTATTCTTAAAAGATGATCAATTGGAATATTTAGAAGAAAAGAGAATTAAAGAAGTTGTTAAAAGACATTCCGAATTCGTTTCTTACCCAATTCAATTAGTTGTTACTAAAGAAGTTGAAAAAGAAGTTGCCGATGAAGAAGGTGAAGAAAAGAAGGAAGAAGAAGGTGATGATAAAAAACCAAAATTAGAAGAAGTTGAAGATGATGATGAAAAGAAGGAAGAAAAAAAGAAAACCGTTAAAGAACAAGTTACCGAAACCGAAGAATTGAATAAAACTAAACCTTTATGGACCAGAAATCCTTCTGATGTCACTCAAGATGAATACAATGCTTTCTATAAATCAATCTCCAATGATTGGGAAGATCCATTAGCTGTTAAACATTTCTCAGTTGAAGGTCAATTAGAATTTAGAGCTATTTTATTTGTTCCAAAAAGACCACCATTTGATGCTTTCGAATCTAAAAAGAAGAAGAATAACATTAAATTATACGTTAGAAGAGTTTTCATCACCGATGATGCTGAAGATTTAATTCCTGAATGGTTAAGTTTTGTTAAAGGGGTTGTTGATTCTGAAGATTTACCATTAAACTTATCAAGAGAAGTTTTACAACAAAATAAAATCTTGAAAGTTATCAAGAAAAATATCGTTAAAAAATTGATTGAAACTTTTAACGAAATTGCCGAAGATGCTGAACAATTTGATAAATTTTACAGTGCCTTTTCTAAAAATATTAAATTGGGTATTCACGAAGATCAACAAAACAGAGGTGCTTTATCAAAATTATTAAGATATAATTCTACTAAATCCGTTGATGAATTAACCTCATTAACTGATTATGTTACTAGAATGCCAGAACATCAAAAAAATATTTATTTCATAACTGGTGAATCTATTAAGGCCGTTGAAAAATCTCCATTCTTGGATGCCTTAAAAGCTAAAGATTTTGAAGTATTATTCTTGGTTGACCCAATTGATGAATACGCCATGACTCAATTAAAAGAATTTGAAGATAAAAAATTGGTTGATATTACCAAAGATTTCGAATTAGAAGAAACTGAAGAAGAAAAAACTTTAAGAGAAAAGGAAATTAAAGAATATGAAGATTTAACCAAAGCTTTGAAAGATATTTTGGGTGAACAAGTTGAAAAAGTTGTTGTTTCTCATAAATTAGTTGATGCTCCTGCTGCTATTAGAACCGGTCAATTTGGTTGGTCAGCTAACATGGAAAGAATCATGAAGGCTCAAGCTTTAAGAGATACTTCTATGTCATCATACATGTCATCAAAAAAGACTTTTGAAATTTCACCAAAATCTCCTATTATTAAAGAATTAAAGAAAAAAGTTGAAACTGATGGTCCAGAAGATAAAACCGTTAAAGATTTAACCACTTTATTATATGAAACTGCCTTATTAACTTCAGGTTTCTCATTAGATGAACCATCATCATTTGCTTCTAGAATTAATAGATTAATTTCTTTGGGTTTAAACATTGATGAAGATGAAGAAGTTGAAGAAGTTGGTGCTACTACTACTACTTCAACTAATGATGCTCCAGTTGAATCTGCTATGGAAGAAGTTGATTAAGTTTAATTTTCTTGTTTATAATATAAAATAGTTTTAATTTGGTTTTCTCTCTCTCTCTCTATAACGTTTTTTGTAGCGCATCCATGTTACTATCTTATATACATTAATACTACAAACGTTTCTATTTTAATATCTTCAATCACTAATTTTCGACATCAAACTTACTTAATTCGGCAATATCATCTAAAACAGAAGTTGCTTGTTCTCTAGTTAATAAATCAACATCGGTGTCAACGATGTAATTTAAAATATTGAAAATTTTAAATTTGTAATTATTTGGAATTTCAAAATTGGACTCTATACTTGCTGAAATTAAATCATGAATTAACACCACCGCTGATCTTCTCATAATTGAACGATCATTATCGGTTTCTAATTGTAAAATGTGAATCGCTACATCCAAAATATCATCTAAATATTTTAAAATTCCAATTGGGTTGACTTTACAAATAATTCCCAATATTGACATTGATGACATTCTAATTCTATTATCTTGATTTTTCTGTTCATCTTCAAATCTTCTGATCATTGAAATCATACTATTTACAATTAAATCTAAGGTTGTACCTGATAACAATTCATTACTTGATTGGACAAAATTTAGAATTACTTCACCTATTTTCAATCTTTCATCCAATTCATATTTAATTTTACTTTCTCCAATATAAATATGTAAAATATTATTCAATATTTCATTATTTGCTGAATTGTTTAAATCCATTAAACTAATTAATCCTTTGATTACATTAAGATAAATGAATGGTTCAGGATCTTTTAATTGAACTAAATGCAATTCAATTACAAAATCAATTGAAATTACAGTACTTTTTGATTCAATTAACTGTCTTAATAAATATAATCCATGGGCTCGGATAGGAACTAATGGATCATTTAAACTTGTAATTGCACGTTTCAAAACCTTAGCATCTATATTTTCAATTGATTCCTTACTGTTTAAATTACCTTCAATCATTAATTTAATTCTTGATCCTAATGATTCAATCGATTTTAAATTTTGGATTACAATTGGATCATCAGATTTCGAAAGTATCACTAAATTTTTGACAATTTTTTCCAATAAACTTTTCACATCTTCTGAAATTTCATCATCAATTTCAGTCAATATTGCAGATAATAATTCAAATAAAATCGGCATAGCTTGTGTATTAACATCATCAAAATCTTCCTCGTCGTCTGAATCTTCATCATCAGAATCTTTTTCCGTAGAAATATTTAAAGTAGCTAACTTTTGTCTCAGAATTGAAGTATTTTGACCACGTAAAAAATTATCGACTATTTCAAGCATGTCAATTGGTGTTTTTGCAATATCTTCTTTGAATTCATTGCCGATAGATTCAATCAATCTTAGATCAATCAACACTATAAAAGGATTTTCATCATCAATCTGGTCATGGCTACCTATTTTTAACCATCTGGAAAGTAAATTTTTAAAAATTTGAAGCACGTAAAAATCATCTAAATTTTTTAATAAATCAATGAATAACTTACAATTCTTATCTAAGTCATTCAAGAAACCCTGAATTTTAGAATCTTTGGATTGTCCAATTTTTGTCAGCTTTTTCGTAATTTGTGGTAAATTATTATCCCCAATATTGAATTCCCATGCATCATTATCAAATAATAAATTTTTTACAATTTTATCAAGTCCAAATAAATCATTTTCTATATCTTTTGATGCTTTAACAGATATGAAATATCCAACCAAGATGTTCATTAAAACTTCAGTTGATTTTTCATTTTTATCAAGAAAGTTAAAGTAGCTCCATAATGGCAAGAGAATTGGTTTAAATAAAAATTGGGATAATTCAGGTGATAAACCCTTTTTGGTTAATGAAATAAGAACATTAATGGTATTATTCAAATCTTTTTCATTAGTGAAAATTTCTTTATCAGCTGTTGGGGGATTTAAATTATCCCAAATTCTCTTTAAGAAAAAATCCTGGACCACAAGTTTATTTTTGTTCCATAAGCTTTCGATTAAATGACCAACACAACTTGTTACATAAGGTCGGTTTATATTTACAAGTAAATTAAAACATTGATCCCCTATATTGTTAAAATATTCAATTGATGTCAAATCTCTTGGTTTCAGTAATACCACGCTTGACACATTGTTAAATTTGTCAATGTTAATCTCTTCCTGATCTCTTAAGCCTAGTATAAATTCAATCAATGATAACAATCCATCATTTCTAGGAGCATTATAATGTAATAAGTGGAGTTTCCTAATGACAAATTGTTTAAAAAACATTGGCAGTTGGGAAGAAACAAGTAACGTAAAAGTTTGAAATAATTCAAACGTTGAAGGCAAAGTAATTATCCAGTTATTAAATTCTGATAAATATTTGGCTTTGTTTGATTGATCAAAATATGGACATGTTATTAATGTGATTGAAACCATTAAAAAGTCGGTATATCCCGTACCTTTACTTAACAAGGTTTTCACATCTGATTCTTTACTGAAAATAATTTTAAATTTTTCATAAATTAACGTTAATAATGTTTCATTATTGGAAAATTTCTCTTTATAACTATTCGCTTTTATATTTGGTAAATTGGGAATTTTTACCGGCTTTTGATTAATACTAAATTCTTTTAATCTACGATTACCTAATGGTATACCAATTTTAAAAGTATTAAGCCCGGGGTATACTCCATGGATAATGATAAGATTAATCAACTTACCAAATGTTTTAATATCATGGAGGGAAATGGAGATTAAATTTTGATCCTTATGAACTTCCTTTAAAGAAAGATCTTGAATTTGAATAACATAGTCAAATAACTTTTCTACTACCAAGTACCTATCGTGAAATTCATCACTGTTAGTTTCTAAAAAATTACTAATCAATTGATCAATGGTGATTTCATCAATCGTACCAGCAATTTTTAACTCTAACTCTGAAAATAATTTATCCAAGGGGGTACCTTTAACATGTTTTGGTTTGGTTAGACCGTTTTTCAAATCAGGATATATTTCTTTAGCATCTCTTCGTATTGTAGGCTTTTTCGTGGAGGTAAAAGGATTCTTGGTCTCACCCATTACTCAGAATTTGCCGCTATTATATCTAAACCAATGCTAAAGCTCTATGGTGGTAAATTCTAATGGTGAATAATAGTTCACTCCTTTATAACTTATAATCTGGACGATTGTTCCAGGATAATTTTAACCAACCTTGTGCAATGTTGCAATTTACTTAGTCCCTGGCTTTATCAGATCACTACAGTATTTTCGCATCTCAATTTTTTTAAGCAGAGCTATAATCAATAAAATCATCATGTCAGGTACTGAAATCATAGACTTAACTCAAGAAGAAATGGATGCCATCATATATGATGCTAGAGAAGGGGATTTAGAAAATTTAAAAGAAATATTTAATGAAATTTCTCCCAAATTGCTAATGAATATCAAGGATGATATAACATTAAGTACCCCAATTCATATGGCGTCAGCTAATGGTCATATCGAAGTATTGAACTATTTATTATCGATAATCCCAATGGAAGATGCTACCAAACTTGTCAATCAACCAAATGAAAGTGGTAATACCTCATTACACTGGGCAGCATATAATGGACATTTAGAAATTTTAAAGTTATTAACGGAAACTTATAAAGGGGATATTTTCATTAAAAACTCTGCCGGTCATGATGCAATGTTTGAAGCAGAGAATAATGGTAAGGAAGAGATTGAACAGTGGTTTTTAAAGAAATATTCTGTCGAAGAAGATTTTAAATTTGATGAAGGTGATGAAGAATCAAAAATTACTTATAAACCAGGTCAAGAAACGAAAGAAATTGATGAACGAGCTAAACAATCTGAACAAGCAACTAAAGATATCGAGTCAAGTACGGAAAAGTTGACAGTATAATCACTGTAATATCGTTTATCGTAAATATGGTCATGATGAGATAGGACGCAAAAATTGCCCAATTTTGATGGGGAAAAACCTTAGCCCTATCACCTTAATGACCTACATCATATTATGTAGATCAATTTATTCTATATTGTACATTACCCCCATTAATATACACCTGATAACCCCCACGATAATAATCTGAAAAATTTTCAGGTCGTGTACCGCCAACCTCAAATTTTTCACGAAATGGCCATTGAAATATTTCTCACCAGGAGATACTATAACATAAACCATGAGTGATTTAGGATTTGATCCAAGTTTAAAGAAGAAGAAAAAGACCAAGAAGGTCGATGAGTCGACCCCTGAAGGCAGTCCAGCCCCAACCAGCGAAACCGATGATTTATTTTCCGGGTTAAAAAAGAAGAAGAAGGCTAAGAAGCCAGTATTGGATGATGGCGATAGTAAAGAAAGTTCACCAGCTACTGATGATTTCACGGCCGCTTTAGGAGAATTAAACTTGAAGAAAAAGAAGAAATCTACGGCGGTTGATGTTAGTGATTTTGATAAACAATTGGAAAAAGCTGGACTCGATGAAACTATCGAAGAAGCTAAACCTACTAAATCAGCTCAAGAATTAGGAGGATTACCTTATGAAGATTTATTATCAAGATTCTTCAATATTTTGAAACAAAATAACCCTGAATTAGCCGGTGCTAGATCGGGTCCTAAATTTAGAATCCCTCCTCCAGTATGTCAAAGAGAAGGTTCTAAAAAAACATTATTTGCCAATGTACAAGAAATTGCTACGGTATTACAAAGAAATCCTGAACATTTAATACAATATTTATTTGCTGAATTAGGTACTTCGGGATCCATTGATGGTGAAAAAAGATTAGTATTGAGAGGTAAATTTCAACCCCAACATATGGAATCAGTGTTGAGAAGATATATTATTGAATATGTAACCTGTAAAACTTGTAAATCTATGAATACTGAATTGAAAAGAGAATCAGCTAATAGATTACATTTCTTAAGTTGTAATTCTTGTGGTTCAACCAGATCAGTATCTTCCATTAAAGCCGGTTTCCAAGCTCAAATTGGTAAAAGAAAGAAGGCAATTTCATAAGCAACCAACCAATTTTTTTTTATCATTAATCAAGGTGTCATACATAAACAATCTCACCTAATGAGATTAACCAGGAAACAGTGGAAAGTTAAAATAATATCAACCCATCGATCATTACAACGATCAAAATGAGACGTCATTTATCCCATTTTATATATATCAATTATATAGTTTCTATGTATAATAGTAAATAAATAACTACAAAGTACTATAGTTGGATATTTTCTATGGTTTTTTTCAAAGCAGCACACCAACTACTAACACCATCATTGATCATCATAAATTCCACCATTTGCTGCTTCAACGTTGCACTATCGGTTCCCTGACGTAATTGATGGGAAATATCAAATATAAATCGTTTATAAGGTTCCATATTACCAACATTAGCCATCAATTTTTCCTTGATCTGTTTACCCATCTTTTCCGATAATTTGGTCGGATACTGCAAGATTTCATCAATAATAAACGATAAATTAATATCATCATCTGTCACCGTTGTCATTGATTCATGAATATCACTATCAACATTTACTGAACCCTTACGACTACCACTATTTAAACTGGCCGAACTCAGATTTAATCTAGGAAGCATAATCGGTGGACAATCATTCCATCCTTCCATAGTAACCCCTTGTTGATATTTGGTTAACGTCATAGTGAGCCGTGTGGTCGCGTTGGATTTTTCACACCCAAATGGTGGTAGCGATCTGCATCAATAACGAGAAATAACGAGACCGATACGGTAATTTCTAAATTAATGGTTTATCTTGATTATGGAATGGTGAAGAGTACTGGCGTTGATTTTATTGGTGGTGGAAGTAGTGGCGGTGGTGGAAGTAGTGGTGGTGGAAGTAGTGGCGGTGGTGGAAGTGAAATAAGGCAGAGGCATTAGAAACCTGATAGAATATTAATTCCTAGTTATCTTCCCTCATTGGCGTCTTGAAAGCTGTAAACACTCCTCTAATAATTCATCAATGGATGGACGTTTGTCACTTTCTAGTTGTAAACAATTCTTGATCATTTCTAACAACTCTGGAGAATAATTATGGTTATTAGGTATTGTGAATCGACCACTGGTTATAGCTACCGTTAAATTAGCACCTTGTTCTAATTCCATTTTTTCAAATGGGGAATAGCCGAAACAACAACAATATAATAAACATCCTAACGACCATATATCAGTTTTTTCGGTAATCGTTGAACTGGTGGCAACATCAAAAAGTTCGGGAGCTCTATAAGGTAGAGTACAATGTTCCGATGCAAAATCCAGTAACGTTAAGGCTTGTTGACGATTTTTAATATGAATTCGAGCTTTAGTAGTTGATCCTAAATCTACTAATACGGGTAATCCTTCGGCCGATAACATGACATTTGCAGGTTTAATATCTCGATGAGCAAACGGTACTAATTCTTCCATCTCCATATTATTCATGGTAGTACCGGGATTATCAAGGTCTCCATCATTTACATTTGTGGAGGTTAATCCATCCTCATCATCATCATCAGCCGGTAATAATAAATCTTCTTCTTGTTCCAGGTCTCCTCCATTACTACCATTAGTATCATTATTAGTATTGGGTGTATGTTTACCGGAAACTTGTTTAAATTTATGCATAACCTGTAAACCTCGACAAATACCAATGAAAATCCTCAATATATCTTCTTCCTCCATCACTTTATTATGCAACACATTGGCATTTATGATATCTTGTAATGATTTTTCAAAAAATGGTAGCAATATATAAATAGTTCGTGATCCATCAGGCTCTTGAATTATCGTTTCATCAATTGATTTAATGATATACGGAGTTTTGGAATTACTAAATCGATGATAACTTTTAATTTCTTTCATGGCATTCTTGAAGGATTCATCATTGGATCCAAAGGGACATCTAATTCTTTTCAATGCATACTGTGCATTGGTGGATTTTTGTAATACCAAGTATACATAGGAAAATCCTCCTTCTCCTAGTAATTTAACTATTTTATATTTTTGGTTATTAATTGAAACATACGGTGATGACAAATTTGGTAAACATGGTAGACATGAACTTATAATCGATAATAGTTGATCCATATTACAATGTTCGTCTATTGATATGGTGTGAGATTTAATCCCATATAATTGTTAGGTACGCGACTCGATGTTAATATTACGGAATTATCACCTCTTCGTGTTTGTGTTACATGTTTCCTATCTAAGCTATAGCCTTACCAAGTTATACTGCTGCATAATTTATCCAGTCTCATCATCTTTTATTTATTCAATGGAGGCTAAAAATCACATATTACTGACACAAATACCGAACTCAATGCAATAATATTCATCTCTTACACCAACTTGGTTAGGCACAGTATATCAGTTACATTTATAGGGCTGATTGTCCACCATTAGTGTACCACCTTAAAGGTATAATTCTTTCCAAACAATTGACAAAGCTCTAATTTATATAATGTATGAATATTGTAGATCGAACCTAACACCAAATATTCCCAAGTTATATATACCACAAATCGAAGTTACCAACGTTAAATCACAACCAGAAATATACTCTAAGTAACCAGAAATGTGTATAGAAATGTGTACATTCGTCATCCACATCCTTACTAGAGGTTCAACATTCTATGTCTAATTAATGGTGAGCTTGAGGCTCTTGATATTATGAGGAAGAGTGGAGTTAGACTAGGTGTGTAGTAAGGTAAGTGTAACAATATGACATCCCATTTGGTAAATAACTTCTATACTTTGATATCACAAATTCCTAGTTGCCAATTACATCATATACCAATTATTTTACGACATTTATTTTACGACAGAATTTATTTTTTTCAGGTTAAAGTTGACTATTAGCAGCTGTCAGTGTCATCGGCGATAAGTTGAATCACTATATATATCGCTAATTTTGCAGCATTAAATATGCTGAGTATATGAAACTTCCTTTATATTTGGTGTTTTTATTTACCGTTTGCTGGACTGCTATGGCACTGACTAGTAATTTACAGGATAACATAACGAAATGGTTTCAACGAGTAACTGTTACTGGTTTAAATAACTGGAATCAAATAGAGTTGGCTGTAGAGGATAATGAGTTGCTGATATATTACAGTGGATACCATCATGGAATATCTCCCGAATCATTGAGAATTAGCACCATTTCTAATAATATGTGTCCCTTATTAGTTAGGTATTATTTTGATATACCAGCACCAGCTGACACCAATATTATTGCTTGCCAACGTAAGGATGCTACCGTTTCCAGCTTATTACCAGATATTAACTTTGGCACTTTTGATGTTTCAGCCCTCAACTTTCAACACCGTAATTAAAGTAGTAGTATGTAAAGTCTCAGTTATTGCATAGTTACTTATCTAAAATCACATTCAAGAGTTATACTGAAGTATGGTATAATAGAGACCAATATACATCACAATATTTTATTTGGGTTAAATTAAATGGATTTAGTGAGTAAACATATATATTGTCTCAGTTATTTAGAACGGTTTACAAAATGAAGTAAAACAAACAACCTTGAGTCGGGGTATGTCTTAATTGGTACGATACTGTAGCAATTGCAACAATTGTTACAGTATTGGATTGGTGCTGGAATTCATTTTACCTCGCATTTGCTGCTTACTGCCAGGGCATTTTGGAATAATTACCAGCTTCGTAAAATAGACTTTGTAAGGAATGAATATCCCCCTCTTTGTTATAATCAAAAGAATAACCTTCGGGAGTAGCAAAATCAATAATATATGCCTTATTCCTTGCTTGATCAAATAAAATATTTTCTTCCCTAATATCTCCATGAATGATTCCTGCATCATGAATGATATCCAATTGTTTCTGTAACATATCATACAGTTCCTTAGTTTTAGGAAGATCACTGGATTCCACGTACCTTGATAGGATAAACTTACCTCTAATCAAAGGGCCAAACCCAAAATTGAAAATCGCTGAACCATAAACTTGCTTCAAATATAAAGTATCAACCTTGATATTAACAATACGTTGAGCCGAGTTCTTTTCACATTCATAAGCTTTATTAACATATTCAATGATTTCAGATCTCGATGATTTTCTAATTCTAGCTACAGTAGGATCAAAAATCTTAACCACCACATCATCTTCATCATCAATATTTTCCAATAGGTGGGTTTTTACATATTTCGCTTTAACCTTGGCTACATGCGACAGGGCATAATAAATATTTTGAAGAACTTCAAAACGGTCCTCCCATGATATGATAAGGGCTCGTTTAGATTTATCCTCCATATCGGACCCTGCCGATGATGATATCCCTGAACCAGTATCATTCAACACATCAATTTTTGCATTGAGACGGAATTTACCCTTCTTTGAGTTTTGATCACCCGTATTCTTGGTATTGGCCTCGGTATCGTTTGCATCAACTCTCGGTTCTTTATCTTTATCTTTGTCTTTACGTTCTTGCATTTCCTGGTTGATTTGGGTTTGTGGACAATTGCAAATTTAAATAGTTCTGATCCTGAGGTTATACTTCTATCTGCAGTGAGGGTAATAATGCATGTACCGGTGTCTTCATGTACCAGCACGTGACTGGATAACTATCGACCACGGTATATCAGAACACTACAGGATACCATTCCTGATTATATAGCATGTAACTAGTCTACGATTTAACGGTCTAGACAATTCCCGTCACTTGGGTGACATCTAAAACCACTACCAGTGCTCGCTCATTTTTAGTGAGGCTAACAATTGACGGCACTACGAACGGTGGTACTAAAAGGGTTTACAAGCTAAACGGACGCTATACCTACAACGACGTATAAACTATTACACGAACCGTAGTAAATAACTTGCGATATTATAGTAACCATGCTGTCACCCAAAGATTTTAATTTCATGACCTCGAGGATAAATAGTCCCATTGCCAAAATTAAATTATCATCAACATCGTCACAATCCCCCATGAGAATGGACATTGATGACACCAATGAAGATTTATTATCACAAATTAAACAACAAGATATAATCCCGGAATTATTTCAAATCTTGCATGACTTACGATCGGGGAAAATCCTGGCCAAAGATTTTGATAATAAACTTGGTAGTATACGATTAAAATTAACCAATACGAAATCGATGTTGAGACAGATTGATGGTATAACCGAGAGTATTGAAGAAAGACAAGCAAAGATTGAATCATTATCGGTGAACAATCAGAAGAAGATTGATTTCTTAAATGAGTTTAAACAAAAAGTTACTCAGGAACTTGAATGAATTAATGTAATCAACCACCCACCTTCCATAATGAATATATAGTGATAATGACCATCCATTGATGATAACTCTTAATAACGCGTCGGACACTATAGGTGGATGGTATATTGGGTGGACGCATCGATGCGCATCTAAATAATCTATCCATGTCAAATCTAAACCTCCATCAAGTTATTCCTGATAATTTCAAGTTATCGGATTATCCAGCATTAACGGTAGGGTTAATTCCCTTTACGTTCTTGCTATTAGTGGTGGATATTATTTCAAATTATAGTTTGAGCCATTATTTATCATTATACCCATTTGCTCCGTTTAAATTAGATCTTAATGCCCTTTCATTCTACGTGGTGGTCCATAAAGATTTCTTCCATTGGTTATTCAATATCATGGCCATTGTAACTCCCATGTATTATTTTGAAAAGGAAAATGGTACCGTGAATACCGGGATTACTTTAAATTTATTAGCCGTAACCTCAGGATTACAATACTGTATTGTAGGGTTAATTTTATACAGAAATACCCATGTTATCGGATTATCGGGGATAGTTTTCCTGTTTATGACATATTATGCCGTTAAAGAACATAGCTTTAAGCCCATTTTATACCAAACGAGAATTAATAATCGTGATATTGTTATTCCCACATTATATTCCCCCTTTATTAGTTTATTAATTGTTACGTTGATTTTCCCTGGATCATCATTTTTTGGTCATTTATCGGGTATTTCGAGTGGCTATTTATTGGGATTTGGTAAATTGAATATTCTTTATCCTCCCCTGAAAGTTATTTTATTTATTGAAAGTAAATTATCAAAATTAATTGGTTTATTAGATGGGTTAGTTAATTTCATTAGTGAAGAAGATGGGATTAATTTAAGAAATGCTTCGTATAAACCAATCTTTAGTCAAGATTTTGAAGCTGGTATTACGTCAGCCACTGATTCAGAAACGGCTGCTACTTTCAGAGGTGAAGGTCATGTTGTCGGTCATTAATGGTGATTTTTACTCTTTTACAGCCCTTATGTATCATATGGTAACCCTATAATAGGCAGGGTATGTGATACCTTGTACCACAGATACAACTGGAGGCCTAATTGTCCATATAGATAGATTTTCGTTGGTTTATACCATCATTGATTCACTAAATTCGGAAAAAATTGGTAGTATATAAATAGCTCATCCTTGGTATCTTGTTGTTAGATTAGATCCCCTAAATTTCACAAAGTATCTGAGAAATGCCAGAAGTTTAATATATTAGTAAAAATCCATTCTCCCCACTAAAAAATCAAGTGCGATTACTTTGGAAAATCTCATGAATCACAATATAAACAGTAGGTTTGATTGTTAGTGAATTGAACCGGTTTTATATTTATGGAGCTTTATCATTACATCAGTAATTATAGCAACTTAATTATCAAATACTATGAGTCTACCTGAAGGTACTAGTAAGGTACAAATAAATGATGAAAATACAGTAGATAATACCAGAATACTAAAGAACAATAAACGAAGGAGGAGGAAGAATAAGAAAAAGGACAAGACGGGTGATACTACAATAGGTAAAGAAGCGAAGATGGTATCTTCTGAAGCTACTGTGGTGGAGAAAGGAAAAGGTGAAGCTGAAGGTCCCGTTAGTTTAGACCAATCACATGATAAACAACCAGACCCCCAAACTAATGGCTCGAATGGTATTAGTAACAATAATAATAAACGACTCATTAAGAATGATACATTACCATTAATCGATGAAATTGGTAGTAAAATTAATGACTCAAGTCCTCCAATGAGTCCAAGACGACAAACTATTATGAGGTATAAAAAGAGTGATGATCAAATGAATAATACTTTCCATAACGCCAAAGAAAATTTAAAATCAAAAACCAAAGTAACTGAACCATCTAATGAATATAATAGCTCAAAAATTAAGCCATATATTGATGAAAAAATTAGTCTATTCAAATTTAAATCTTCAAAAATTTTGGTGTTTGATAAACAACTTGATAACAATGAAGATCTGACCTCCGGTAGATTATTAAGTCATGGCGAATTTGAAATATTTCAATTACACAATGGCGATGTAACTTATCTTTCATGTGGACCATCGTTTATTTATCCATTATTACCAAAATTAAAGATTTTACGTGTCAGTTTTAATCAATTTATATTACCATTGGTAAATCCTGAAAGATATTGGAAAATTTTCATCAACTCTAATGATGGTAAAATTATAAATAATCTTGAAAATAGTTTAGAGAAATTAATCGAGTACCGAAATTTAGCCATTGGTTCCCAGCCATTCAAAGAAAATATGACATTAAATGATTTCCCATCAACTCCAATTCAAAATCATAGCCCAGATCAATTGAAAGATGAAACTTTCACAGAAAATTTACATTTACCTACCGATGATACGTTGTTAAATTTTAATATGGTGCAAATTTCAAGTGAAATTCCAGATTCACCACCTTCAGCTCCACTTTCACCACATCAATTCATTTTACAGTCTCAACCACCCAATTTAAATTTACAATCACCATTACGAAGGCCAAAAGATACGACAGTGAAGAAAAATATATTTAAGGATGACTCAAATAAATCTATAACTAGTGCAATGGCGAGCTTAGATGTAAATCAGACACCTAGTAAATACCCCACTACAGTTTTACTGCCTAAACCTAAACCATATACAACTCATCCATTACCACCATTTAGTTTCCCAAATGTTCAAAACAGTAACCACCATAATGGTCAAAAAAAGAGCAAAAAAAATGAAGATAATCAATCTGAATCATCAATGGATTCATTACTTGATGAGTATGAAGAATCCATTTCAAAATCAATTTATACAAAATCAAGAGCTCCATCAAGAGCATTATCAACCACTTCTTCATTTAAACCAATTGAATTTACAAATTCCTCAATGATACCAATGGAAGAGGTTAATGAATCGTTTCCGAATTACAATAATTATAATAGTAATAATAGTAACATCAATACTACTATTAATAATAATAATAATAATAATAATAATAATTTACATGACGATTTTCCCACTACCTCATTATCAGAGTATAATAGAACTCATAATTTAAGATCAAGATCAAGACGATCATCAAGAAGTGAATTATATACATCAGAATCAAATTGGATGGAACCAAATACTAATTTCTTAAATGCAAATAATTTCAATCCAATTCATTCACCTGCTAATTCAAATTCCCAATTCCCTAGCAGTCCAAAAATTGATGGTATTTCAAAGTTGCCCTATTCAAGATCAAATTATTCATTATCAAGCAATCATGATTCAAAAGATCTAAATTCAACGTATAAGCAGATCTACAAATCTATTACTCAAAGAAATTTATCACAATTTGTTGACGAGAATAACTTAAAATCTGGTAAATCAATGTATGGTAACAACAAGGGAAGATTACCTACAATTCAACAATCGAAAACCTTACAAACTTATGGAAATTCAAACAATGTTAAACCTAGAAATGGTAGAGATGGTGAAGTAAATCCTAAATTTAATGCTGATAATGTCTATAGAATTATCAATGAACGAAAAGATGAAAGAAAAGGGATAGCATCAAGATTATTTGGATGGTAATAAGAAGGGCAAGTATAAACTAAGGTTTAAGAAAGTCTCAATAATGATTTATGAAATATTTATTCGATATATATACAATAGGTTACGAATTATCGTAGAATTTCTTAAAAAATTACGATTAAAAAATCATCTATTTCAACGTTTTTTAATAAGGAATCATTTCCTTTCAAACTCTCTTTTATAATAAGGTCCTACTTCCACTACCTGATTAAGCAACTTGTGGAGCACCAGGAACTGGATTACCATTAGCATCAACTAAACCTTGTTGCATCATCATTATTTTTTCATCACCAGCAGATTCAAATTGTAAACCAACACCTAATCTTGAATTATTTTTTAAATGATCAATTTCTCCAGAGAATAAAATTGAAACAGTTGGTAAAACTCTCTTTTCCATGGTAACGGCAACTTTACCCTTTGAATCTATTTGACCTCTGAAAACTGATTGTCTATATTCATATTTAGCACCCAAAGTGGTTTCACCTTCAATAACTGGTTCAAATCCAATTGGAGTACCCATTAAATTATCAGTAATTGGTTTAACGGAAGCTGAAACTTGGGTTTCAATACCAGCTTCAACTCTTTCACTAACTTTTCTCCAAAAACTGGCAACTAAAGCACCTTGAGCTAATAATTGACCAGAAAAGATCCAGTTACCATTATTATATCTAGTATAATAACTGATAGCTGATTCAGGAACTGGAGCACCTGGTTGTTTACTATAAGTAGTTTCAATACCAACGGATAATTTTTTGGTTAAAGATTGTAATAATGAAGCAACGGCAACTCCTGAAAATCCATCATTTAAAATTGAAGGATTTAAAGCTTTAACATTAATGGAGAAATCACTAGCTTGATAATCTTGTTCTAATTGAACCATAGCTGGTTGATTATTAACTAATTGTAAAGTTAATTTTGAAATATTACTATTATTCCAACCATAATTAGCTCTACCACTAAAACTTAAATCATTATCAATATTACCTTGCATAAAAATTTTATCACCAAAATATACGGCACCAAAAGCATAAGGTGGTAAAACTTGGGAACCAATGGATAAAGAATGTGAAGTTTGGAAAGCTGGTGACATGGAAAAAACTTTAGATAAATCAGCTTTTAATCCAGTGAAAAAGTGTTGAGTTAAGAATACATCTCTACTAACTTCTTTATTTAAATTTTCAATAGTACCAGGATTTTCTAAATTTAAATTAGTACGATGTTCTGCAATGGTGGTGTATACGTCATTTAAATATTGGAAAAATGGGTTAGATCTTGGTGGTTCGGTGGTGGCATTTGGTAAAGTTGGAACCGATAATTTGGTTAAGTCTGTTAATGGAACTGGGGTAGTATTAGCTTGTTCTGACATTATTTTAAGTTATTTAATACCGGTGATGAAAAATCCCAAGCGTATTTGCTAATATGGTTTGTCGAGCTGAAAATTTTTTTTGAGAATCACTGTCGCCAGCGTCAGTCCTTAATTTACCCCCATAATTTACTACCACCCTAGGCCGCCGCGGGCCACCATGGACACCCCTTTGGGCCCGTCTGGGGCCACCAGTGCGCATCAGTGCGCATCCGTGATCTACCTCATCCCTTCCCCAATTACCACCATTGGCCCTTACTTCCGCACCCGCACCGTGGTAGGTCTTGGAAGTAACTCTCAGGCTGTGCTCATGGCCGTCCATCCACTACGTTTACGTCATTGGGTGCATCATTATGAGATTACATCAGTTGATTTTGCAGTCAAATGGTGATGAAGATTACTTTGATATTGCATGAAATTACCCGGTTTTTTTCCAACTTTTCCACCCTAGGCCGATTCCTGATTTTCTCACCTCTAATATCGTGGTGTTATCTCGTTAAAACCATGAAAATTTACCCCATTAATCGAAAAAATCGGTGAGAGTATCGAGTGAGAGTTATCCGTTGACCTTCTGATGATGAGAAAATTGAGAACTGATATAAATTGATCAGATCCCTGGATAATTTGCGTTTACACAACCCCCAGAAATATCAATTTAGGTCGACATTAGATTTGTTACGATAGTTAAAGTGCTACCAATATGACAGTTCCCTTAATTCATGGTAGTTCTACCATTACCTTATACGCTCCTAATGATGATTACTTACAGCAATGTATTGATTTTTATACCAATATTATTGGCTTCCAATATCATTCCCATAAAGATGATCATCATAGTTTAGTGTTATCTCATGGCAAATTAACGATTAGATGTGGTATTGATAAAAAATTAAGTAATACGGTGGAAGAAATTGAGTCCACGATTAAGGATATCACCGCTAAGGCCAATCATGATGATTTAAGATCAATTAAATCATCATTTATCTTGGGAGTTGAAAATTTAAATGATTTAATCGGTAACTTGAATAATTTTAAAAAATTGGTTCAAATTTATCCCAATGAATTATTCCCTAGTGAATGTTTTACCATTGATCCATTAGGTCAATTAATTGGCTTTACTACTTCAGCTAATCCCATTGCTTCCGTACCACCAGTTACTAAATTAGCTCCTCATCCTTCATTGGTTCCTTCTAGTTCAATGTCAAAGAATATTTCCACTACGAATTTATCAACCTTAAATGAAGGTGCTACCATTGCTAAAACCAATAAAAGAAGAAATATTGCCGTGATGACGTCAGGTGGGGATGCTCCTGGTATGAATGCCAATGTTAGAGCCATTGTTAGAGCTGCCATTTATAGAGGTTGTAAAGCATTTGCGGTAATGGAAGGTTATGAAGGTTTGGTGCGTGGTGGGCCCGAATATATTAAAGAAATGGCATGGCAAGATGTTAGAGGTTATTTAAGTGATGGTGGTACTAATATTGGTACCGCCAGATGTAAAGATTTTAGAGAAAGAGCTGGTAGATTAAAAGGTTGTAAACATTTGATTGAAGCAGGTATTGATGCCTTGATCGTTTGTGGAGGTGATGGTTCATTAACTGGAGCTGATTTATTTAGAGCAGAATGGCCATCATTAATTAAAGAATTAAAAGATACTAATGAAATCACTCAAGAACAATATGATACTTATAGACATTTAAATATTTGTGGTACCGTTGGTTCTATTGATAATGATATGGCCACCACCGATGCTACCATTGGTTGTTATTCATCATTGGCAAGAATTTGTCAAGCGATTGACTATATCGATGCTACAGCAAATTCTCATTCAAGAGCCTTTGTGGTTGAAGTTATGGGTAGACATTGTGGTTGGTTAGCATTAATGGCCGGTATTGCAACCTCAGCCGATTATATATTAATTCCTGAAAAACCAGCATCTTCCAAAGATTGGCAAGATCAAATGTGTCAAATTGTTGAAAAACATAGATCAAAGGGTAAGAGAAAGACCATTGTTATTGTTGCTGAAGGAGCAATTACTAATGATTTATCCCCAATCAGTTGTAATAATGTTAAAGATGTTCTTGTTGATAGATTAGGTTTAGATACTAGAGTCACTACTTTAGGTCATGTTCAAAGAGGTGGTACTGCTGTAGCATATGATCGTATTTTAGCCACTTTACAAGGGGTTGAAGCTGTGGAAGCCGTATTAGATTGTACTCCTGATACTCCTTCCCCATTAATTGCCATTGAAGAAAATAAAATTGTTAGAAAACCATTAGTTGATGCAGTAAAGATTACAAAATCTGTGGCCACTGCCATTGAATCAAAAGATTTTGAAAGGGCCATGTCATTAAGAGATTCTGAATTCGTTGAGCATTTAGCTAATTTCATTGCCATGAACTCTGCCAATCATAATGAACCAAAATTACCTGTAGAAAAAAGAAAAAGAATTGCCATTATAAATGTTGGTGCACCAGCCGGTGGTATGAATAGTGCAGTATATGCAATGGCTACCTATTGTATGTCACAAGGTCATAAACCTTACGCTATTCATAATGGATTTTCAGGGTTAGCAAGACATGAATCAGTTAGATCAATTGATTGGTTAGAAATTGAAAATTGGAATTCCATTGGTGGATCAGAAATTGGTACTAATAGAACAACTCCCGAGGAAGCTGATATTGGTATGATTGCTTATTATTTCGAAAAATATAAATTTGATGGATTAATTTTAGTAGGAGGTTTTGAAGCATTCATATCATTAAATCAATTAGAAAGATCAAGAATAAGTTATCCAGCATTTAGAATACCAATGGTATTAATACCGGCAACCATTTCAAACAATGTTCCTGGTACTGAATATTCATTAGGTGCTGACACTTGTCTTAATTCATTAACTGATTACTGTGATATTGTTAAACAATCAGCCTCAGCTACCAGAGATAGAGCATTTGTTATTGAAGTACAAGGTGGTAACTCCGGTTATATTGCAACTTTTGCATCATTAACAACTGGTGCTAATGCATCATATGTACCAGAAGAAGGTATAGATTTAGCACAATTAGAATTGGATATTGGAAGTTTGAGAGAATCATTTGCTACTGAAAAGGGATTAAGCAAAGCTGGTAAATTAATCTTGAAAAGTACCAATGCTTCAAAAGTTTTAACGACTCAAGTTTTAGCAAACATTATAAATGAGGAATCAAATGGGGAATTTGATACTAAAACTGCTATTCCAGGTCATGTTCAACAAGGTGGATTACCATCACCAATTGATAGAACCAGAGGTGCTAGATTTGCTATTAGAGCTGTTCAATTTATTGAAGATAATAGTGATATTATTGCTAAGAATAAATATGATATTAAATTTAATTATGATGATCAAAAAATAAGTAATACCGCAAGTATCTTGGGTATTAAATCTTCAAAAGTTAAATTTACTTCCATTAGATATTTATACGATTTTGAAACTGAATTAGGTAGAAGAATGCCAAAGACTATCAGTTGGGCAAAAACTAGAGAAATTGCTGATCAATTAGAAGGAAGAACTCGTATAAATAGAATTTAAAGTTTTTAATTGTTTATAACTATATTAGAATTAAATATTTATAATGACATACCAAGATTATTGTACATCTTTTCTGTTAGGATTCTCCCTATTTTTTCTAATTATTATCCATATTTACTCTAACTAGTTTTTAAAAATATCATATAGTGTCGCGATGTGAAAAACACAGAAATTAATTTGCAGCCACGACTAGATGAAAAATAATAATAAATTATTAGAGCTGTCGACTTATCCAATAAAACTTGATTTTGATTCAACTGTTCAAAGTATCAAGACTTCTAATAACTCTTTTAGAGCTTAATCACCGTGGATCGAAGTGATACTTGCATGGTTAACAAGGTTGGAGCTTTTATATAAGAAGCTGTTATGGTTACATTTGTTTCAAACAAATAATAGGATTGCCAAAAGTCAATGTAGTAGAGGAATTACCTTATAGAGTAGCGTAATTGATATTTGGAGGAGGTTTGGATATATTTTTGGAGATTTTATGCTTTTTTTTAAGACTTACAATCTGTTAGACTTTTAAAGGCAATATACGAAGACTTTTCATTGGTTATTAGTTCTTCAATCAAACACATGTCTAATGACCATCCTTGGATGCTTTTTAATCATATAATATTTAGGTGGTGAAATGATTGAATTTGTTTAATATTCGTTACTGATGGAAATTTTCTGATGCGAAAAGAGAACTAGATCTGTTAAACAGGAGTATAACATATTCAATTAGTTTGAAATTACACACGTTATTTTGTTAGGTACAAGTGTAAGAATAATGGATTTAAAAGGTATGTAGAAATGCATTTCCATTGTGACTTTGATTGATGATTGATATGGGACAGCGGCTGTAAAACGCGATTATTTCATAAAATATTTAACTATCGATTCTACAAAGAAAGTAAACTGCTGAGGGCATACTAACTAATCCAGAACAAATTGTAAACTGTAATTCTTTGGAAGATTTACTTTCGATAAAACAGTCAGTGAATCATTTACCGTACCAGGGACAAACCAACTATGATAAACAAAATTATTTGAATAAAATTGATAACCTACAAAAGCTAATTGAAATTAAAAGGAATGTTTTAAGTGAGACAAAATTTAAGTTTGTTGGAGAACCCGTAAGGAATAATACCAAATCCGCAGTTACTACAATACCTACGTTCACGGTACAACCACCATTCAAAAAAGGAGTCACAAGAGAGAAAATCATTATTAACGACATGATATCTCATTTACTAATTGAAGATTTCATGCATTGTATAATTATGAATGATAATAATAGTAATTCAATAAATTTAATTAATGGAAAATATTCCATAATCGAATTGACCATAAACGGAACAATAATTTTGAATCACCTTGAAAATTGTAGACTAAAATTGAAATGCCATCAATTGAGAATTCACAACTGCAATAACTTGGTGATCGATATTGATGTGGAAGATAATATCAACAATTATAGTATAATTCTTGAAGATTGTCATAATCTAAAGTTCTCCCAAGACGTTAAAATAAATGACTTTAATTCTGCATTGACAGTGTCAAATAATTATGAAATCATTAAACATGATGATTATAATTGTTTACAATGGATCAATAATTGCCATGATAAATTATCCGATAATGATGTTACTTTAATCAACAAGTGTACTAATGCATAATGTAGATAGATAATGTTTAACGAAATTAAACCATACCTCCTATTACTTTCTTTTTCTCTCCAACTGTACTCTTGGCCATGGCGTTCTCAAATATTTTGGTGCCTCGTATTGGCTGTTCCACAGTCACCACAATATGGTTCTATCACTTCCTTTCAAAATATTTTTCTCATAGAGATTATCAGATATTCTCAGGGTACTCTAATTTGTATCCTATATTTTCATCATGACCATGAAGACAATTCCGAGTATCCCAATAATAACTGAACAAGCACCCCAGTATCGAACAAGCAACTAATTTAATGCATTGCGGACGTATTGACCCCATTGCTGTGAACAGTTAATAAGGTTACCGAAGTGGCTGCAAAAAAGAGATCCCGCGATTTACCACTTACCGAGCCTTACCGCTGAATAGCGAAGCAGAAATTTTAGCACCACAAAATTATAAAGTGTCATCAGAATCCAGGTTTAAGAATTTCTCTAGAGTTCTTGTAGTATACATAGCTTAGTTTGAATCCAACATCAACTAATAATAATTAAAACATAAATGACGGTATTAAGCGATAAAATCCCATTGGGTGAGTATATCTTTTTAAGAATTTGTCAAGCAAATCCTAAATTAAGGTCGATATTTGGTGTTCCAGGGGATTATAATTTGAATTTGATGGAACATCTTTATTCAGATGCCGTGGTGGAACAAGATATTAAATTTGTTGGTAATTGTAATGAGTTGAATGCCGCTTATTGTAGTGATGGTTATGCGAGAATTATCGATACGTTTTCAGTGATGATTACAACCTTAGGGGTTGGTGAATTAAGTGCTATGAATGGTATTTCATCAGCATTTTCCGAATTCTCACCAGTATTACATATTGTTGGTAGTATTCCAATTGGAAAAGAAAAGATTAATAACCAGATAAAAGCTAGAAATGGTACTGAATTTCACAATTGGCATCATTTAGTGCAAAATAAAAATCAATTGGAAATGCCTGATCCTGATGTATATATGAAAATGTGTGAGCCAATATCTATTGTTAGAGAAAAATTAACTTACGATGGCATTAAAGATGGTAGCAATTTTGATAAAATTGATAATGTTATCAATCAAATTTTAATGGAATCCAGACCAGGTTACTTATTCATTCCGGCCGATTTACCAGATATTAAAGTATCAAGTGCCAGATTAAATAAACCATTCCCATTCATTCGTACTACATTACAAGGTAAAGAATTGATCAATGAATTATCAAGTAAGATTTTAAAGTATTTTTATAAATCATCAAAACCATCCATTCAAGCAGATGATTTAATTACAAAATTTCATAGTTATAATAGTTTCCAAAAATTTATTAACAAAGTTGCTAATAATAAATCAGTAAAATTATATTCTTCAAGAATTGGGAAACATATTGATGAAACATTGGATAATTTTATCGGGGTATACCCATCATCAAATAAAACTGTAATTCAAAGTTATCAAAATGATAGTGATTTATTAATTGTATTTGGTTATTCAAATTTCGAAACTAATGGAATTTATAAAATGATGAATCATTATGAAAATATTAAAACCATAATTCATATTAATCCCGATTATATTTCGATTAATGATGAAATTATCAGAGTAAAGAATAAATTAGGTAGAATGTTTAAAATGAATGAATTGATTGAACAATTGGCTAATGATTTAGATACTGCCAGATTATCTAACCAAGATAATACCCTGATGTACAAATCCCCCATAATGCCATTACCTGTCAAGGAAGAACCTAATTCAAGAGTTAGTCAGGATAAATTATTTAATTTTGTCAATTCTTATATTCAACCAGGAGACATAGTGATGTGTGAAACCTCATCATTCTGTTTTGCTTTACCAGATTTAACATTCCAAAAGGATGTTAGAGCAATTTATAATTCATATTATGCTTCGATTGGATTTGCTTTACCGGCTTGTGTAGGGGTTTCCATGGCATTAAAAGATTTGGGCCTTAGCAATAGAGTGTTGTTGTTTGAAGGTGATGGATCAGCTCAAATGACAGTACAAGAGATTTCGACCTTTTTAAGGTTTAATTTAACCAAGCCCAAGATATTTTTAATGAATAATGAAGGTTATACTATTGAAAGAGCCATCATGGGAGAAACAAGAAGTTATAATGATATTAATCTTTGGAATTGGGAATTTGCCTTAAAATTGTTTGGTGATTTACATGGTGAAGTATCAAAATATACCAAGTTTAACAATGTTGAATCATTTGATGAATATTTTGCAAATGAAAAGCAATTACAAACTACAAATGAAGAATCCGAAAAATTACAGTTATTTGAAGTGATGATGTACAAAACTGATTATTCTCTGGGATTAAAATTCTTTATAAGTAAATAAACGCTTCACCGTATAACTAATCTCTTAGGGTGATTATAACCGGGTCCAACCGATCCCATCCTCAGTTGCGCCAACTGTCCCACCAACCGTCCCACCAACTATCCCGTTTATACGGTGCGGGTGTGAATAAACTTGACATTAAACCGATGGATAAGTGCGCCGGAAAAGTGTTCAGCACAATTATCAAATATGGGGTAACCCCCCACTTTGATATATAAATGGTCTGATTTCTGTCACACATCACACTTTTTGTTGTTGGTTTGATACCTAAATATTATAAACATGCTAGCGCCTGAAGATTCCGATTATGTATTAGAAAATCCTCATAATTTACCATTGACAAAGTTGTATAAACAATTTTTCCCCCTTAAACAATCCAGTTATTCCAAACCGGTAAGTGGTACCGAAACCGAAGGATATTCAACAATTTACAGAAATGCTGCAAGTGTAAGTCGAATTAAAAAATTCATTGTTGAAGGTGCTGAAACGGTGCATTCCAATTTTGAAATTATCACCAAAGAAAATCCCGACAATGAATGTTTTAAATTTAGAGAGTATGATTATGATAATGAAAAATCCAAGGCTGAATATACTTCATTTAGTTATCAACAAGTTAAAGAAATGAAGGATCAATTAGGTTCAGGAATTATGTATCATCTTTTAAATAACCCTTTCAAGGATGCCACTAAATATTCTTCTCATAGGTTAATTGATACTCACATCGAGAATTATAGTAAATATAATGAAGATAACGTTAGTTTTATTGTCACATTGTATTCAGGTAACCGTTGGGAATGGTTATTAACTGACTTAGCATGTGCTAGTTATAGTATTACTGATACGGCATTATATGATACTTTGGGTGAAAATACTTCAGAGTATATTTTAGAATTAACTCAATCACCCATTATATTTTGTTCTAAACAACATATCAATGGCTTGATTCAATTAAAGAACAAATTTCCTGAAAAGTTAGGTAATGTTATATCAATCGTTTCCATGGATCCTTTATTTTCCTATGATAATCATTTAAAAGATAGAGCCAACGATATAAATATTAAATTACTCGATTTTAATCAAATGATTGGTTTAGGTAAAATTTTCCCATTACCAAATTTAACCCCCAATTGTGAAGCTTTATATACTATTAGTTTTACCTCGGGAACTACCGGTTCAAATCCAAAGGGAGTTTGCTTAACTCAACAAGCCGCATCATCGTCGTTGGCGTTTTTATTAACTACATTACCCATTACTCGTAATTCTTTATCATTTTTACCATATGCCCATATTTTTGAAAGAGAAACGGTATTTTTCACCTTAGCAACTGGTGGATGCGTTATTTTACCACAATTAAATTATAGTCCATTAACCTTAGTGGAAGATTTAAAATTATGCAAGCCAGAAAGAATTTCATTAGTTCCACGAGTTTACAATAAATTTGAAGCTGCCATTAAAAATGCAACCATTCATAATCCTAACTTTTCCGACTTTAAAAAGGGGATTTTTAAAAAGATTTTTGACACCAAAATTGAACTTCAAAGTCGGGATGATTTTACCGATGGTAAGACTACTTTGTACGATAAATTGATAATTAATAAGATTAAATCCCAATTTGGATTTGATAATATTGCCTATGCTATTACTGGGAGTGCCCCCATTGATCCTGATACGGTTAAATTTTTAAGAGCCTCATTACAATTTGGGTTATGTCAAGGTTATGGATTAACCGAAACGTTTGCCGGGATTTGTATTACTCAACCATATGAAGCAGCCCCAGGTTCATCAGGACCACCAGCGTTAAATACCGAAATGAAATTGAGAGCAATCCCCGAAATGAATTATAATATTGATGATGTAGGAGGACCTAGAGGGGAATTATTGATTAGAAGTCATCAAAATTTTTCCTCCTATTATAAAAATCCTAAAGAAACCGCAAAAGCTTTAGATAAGGATGGTTGGTTTTCCACCGGAGATATTGCAAGAATTGATAAAACTACCGGTAGAGTTTATATTATTGATCGGGTTAAAAATTTCTTTAAATTAGCTCAAGGGGAATATATTTCCCCTGAAGTAATTGAAAATAATTATCAATCATCCAATCCCATCTTATCCCAATTATACGTTCATGGTGATTCCTTGAAAACGTTTTTGGTAGGGGTATTGGGAATTGATAAAGCAAATTTAGTTAATTTCTTATCCAAACACTGTGGCATATCTATCGATGAATTAAATAATGTAACCGATCAACAAATTTTAAAATTTATCAATGACCGGAAACACAAGACAGTATTGATCAATTTTTTGAATCAATCAGTACCCCAATTGAAAGGATTTCAAAAGCTCAGAAATGTAGCGATTGAATTCGAACCTTTAACCTTGGAAAGAAATGTGGTAACTCCTACCATGAAATTGAAAAGACCCATTGCTAAACAATTCTTTGATAAAGTGTTGACCCAATTATATGAAGAAGGTTCATTGACCGATGCTAAATTATAATTAGATGATTGTTTATTATATACTAGAGTAGGATTTCTCTCTTTTCGCACTATATCTCCCTCGCGGTATTGATTGAAAAAATTTCAACAAGATGGTATGTAATGAGATGTAATACACGATGTATTATTGGATTGATGAGGAATTCATCACATTCTAGGGATTGTAATCAATACGGTAATATAGAATCATGTGTAGACCCCAAAAAAGTGGGTAAAAAGACCACCAACTAACCATTATTCTAGACAACGATTACCACCAACGTTGAAAATAAAGAAACGGGAATTTCCTTAATTGCTGCCCATAGTCATATTACGGGATTAGGATTGGATGAAAATTTAAAACCTCAAGAAAATGCCCAAGGTATGGTAGGACAATTGAAAGCTAGAAAAGCGGCGGGAGTTATTTTAAAGATGATTCAACTGGGTAAAATTGCTGGTAGGGCGGTATTGATCGCTGGTCCACCATCGACTGGTAAAACTGCCATTGCTACTGGTTTATCGCAAAGTTTAGGTAGTGAAGTACCTTTCACGGCTATTGCTGGTAGTGAAATATTTTCCTTAGATTTATCCAAGACGGAATCATTAATTCAATCGTTTAGAAAATCCATTGGTATTAAAATCAAAGAAGAAACCGAAATTATTGAAGGTGAAGTTGTGGAAATTCAAATTGATAGATCAATTACTGGGGGTCATAAACAAGGTAAATTAACCATTAAAACCACCGATATGGAAACGATTTATGAATTAGGTAATAAAATGATTGAAAGTTTAACGAAGGAAAAAATTTTAGCCGGTGATATTGTATCCATTGATAAATCATCAGGCAAAATTACCAAATTGGGTAAATCATTTACTAGAGCTAGAGATTATGATGCTATGGGACCCGAAACTAAATTTGTTCAATGTCCTGAAGGTGAATTACAAAAAAGAAAAGAAGTGGTTCATACCGTTTCATTACACGAAATTGATGTTATAAATTCTAGACAACAAGGATTTTTAGCATTATTTTCCGGGGATACGGGAGAAATTAGATCAGAAATTAGAGATCAAATCAATACCAAAGTTGCCGAATGGAAAGAAGAAGGTAAAGCCGAAATTGTACCAGGGGTATTATTTATTGATGAAGTTCATATGTTGGATATCGAATGTTTTTCATTTATAAATCGAGCCTTAGAAGATGAATTTGCTCCCATTGTTATAATGGCTACCAATAGAGGAATTTCAACTACTAGAGGTACCAACTATAAATCACCTCATGGATTACCAATGGATTTATTAGATAGATCGATTATCATTCATACCACCAGTTATAATCAAGAAGAAATTCAAAAAATTTTATTAATTAGATCACAAGAAGAAGAAATTGAATTAACGGGTGATGCTTTGGCGTTATTAACTAAAATTGGACAAGAAACTAGTTTAAGATATGCTTCCAATTTATTATCAATTTCTCAACAAATTAGCTTAAAAAGAAGATCCAATATAATTGAATTAATTGATATTAAACGAGGTTACATGTTATTTTTAGATCTGGATAGATCAGTGCAATATTTACAACAAAATAAAGATCAATATATTGATAATGATGGTAAAGTCATTATGGGATCCAACCAGGGTGAATCCAAAGTAGTAGAAAAGGAGACCGATAAAATGGAAACTGATTAGTGATGATGATTAATTAGAATCAGTACCTTATATACCTAACCCCAAGTTAGTTTCTTTTTACTATTTTGAGAATTATAGTAACCTAAACCAAACTATAGTTCCTGATGGTATTATGGTCCCTATAGGAAATGTTGACTTTGTAGATGTAGTTTAAAATGTAGAATGAAAAGTATATTTATCCTCGTAACTCTGCAAATTTGACGGATTATCCTGTTTCGGTGTCGACGTGTCTCGCATAGCAATAACACGTTATACAGTACCCAAGGATAAATACACCCCTAGCTTATTAAGTTTGGCACGAAATCCCTCATGGATAGGGTAAGGGGAAAATCATCAGCCTAATACAAAAATCGGCAACCTTTGGCACTTGGGTCAATAATATAGTTGCTATTAGGAGTCGCTCCTTATACATTGGGTATAAGATCAATATAATTGCCAGTTGACTATAAAACTACCTCAACTCCTGCGGTAGTGATATCATACCACCGATACCATTATAGCCAGAATGTGCCTGATTAATAATTAATGGTATATGACTGGGTGAAAAATGGGGTTGCAAAAATCTAGATTGCAAATCCCTGATTAAGCAATCAATGAGGGTTGCAAAAAAAAATGCACCATGTTTAATGTTGCACTAATTTATGGTAGCAAAACAGGAGGGGATGCATAAAGTCCTTAGATTGTGGATGAACTATAAAAGGTTATGTAAATCATTGATTTTTAGGAAATTGTATTTAATTTAATTATTAAGGTTTCCCAGTTAAAGAGACGGAACGATATTTTGTTGGTAGATACGAGATGGCCCCAGTCAATACTAATACTAATCCACATCCTGAAGAGTCAGCTAAACCTATAGTAACCAATTCTAATGGTCAACCAATTCCTGAACCATTTGCCACCCAAAGAGTTGGTAAACATGGACCTTTATTATTACAAGATTTTAATTTAATTGATTCATTAGCTCATTTTGATCGAGAAAGAATCCCTGAACGAGTGGTTCATGCTAAAGGATCAGGAGCCTATGGTTATTTTGAAGTAACCGATGATATTACTGATGTTTGTGGTGCATCATTTTTAGATACCGTGGGTAAAAAAACTAGAGCTTTTACAAGATTTTCGACTGTTGGTGGAGAATCAGGAAGTGCTGATACTGCAAGAGATCCCAGAGGATTTGCTACTAAATTATATACTGAAGATGGGAATTTAGATTTAGTTTATAATAATACTCCGGTATTTTTCATTAGAGACCCATCAAAATTCCCCCATTTTATTCATACCCAAAAAAGAAACCCCGAAACTCATTTAAAGGATGCTAATATGTTTTGGGATTATTTAGTTTCCAATCCTGAATCAGCTCATCAAGTTGCTATTTTATTTAGTGATCGTGGTACGCCAGCAGGTTATAGACATATGAATGGATATTCAGGTCATTGTTATAAATGGGCTAATAAAAAGAGAGAATGGTTTTATGTTCAAGTTCATTTTATTTCTGATCAAGGTAATAAAGGATTGACGGTTGAGGAAGCAAATGAATTGGCTGGTTCTAATCCAGATTTTGCTCAAGAAGATTTGTTTAAAAACATTCAAGCAGGACATGCTCCTTCATGGACTTGTTATATTCAAACTATGACACAAGAACAAGCTAAGAAGGCACCATTTTCGGTATTTGATTTAACTAAAGTTTGGCCTCATAAAGATTACCCATTAAGAAGATTTGGTAAATTGGTGTTGAATGAAAATCCTAAAAATTATTTTGCTGATGTTGAACAAGCCGCTTTTGCTCCTTCTCATACCGTTCCTTATATGGAACCTAGTGCTGATCCAGTGTTACAAAGTAGATTATTTTCTTATAATGATACTCATAGACATAGATTAGGTACTAATTATACTCAAATCCCAGTAAATTGTCCAGTTACCGGTAAAGTATTTAATCCTCATATGAGAGATGGTGCCATGGTTGTAAATGGTAATTTGGGTTCCACACCAAATTATTTAGCTTCTACCAGACCATTGGAATTTAAACAATATAATTTACAAGAAGATCAAGAAGTTTGGGAAGGAGCAGCTACTCCTTTCCATTGGGTTGCAACCGATGCTGAATTTGACCAACCTAGAGCGTTGTATAAAGTTTTGGGTAGATATCCTAATCAACAACAACACTTGGCCCATAATGTGGCAGTACATGTTTCAGCTGCTAGACCAGATATCCAAGATCGGGTGTTTGAATATTTCACCAAGATCCATCCCGACTTAGGAGCTGCGATTAAGAAGGAGACGTTACAATTATCACCAAGAAAGTAGGTATTATATGTTTATATCAATGACTGATAATGTTTTTTGATTTGTATCTCTAGTGATTTCTTTGACCTCTGTTTGATACAAAAGGTTGATATTGCTCCATAATATAATGAAATTAGAGATATTAAGGTATAGAGTCCCTGATGAACAAAAATATATACTAAATAGTACCTCTACATGTTATAATATGGTCAATAGAAATAAATTCCCATGCTAAAGTTGTTGTATAAATTAACCAGTTCCTTTAGTATTTAAAATTAATGCTACAATTAAACCATATAATCCCAACACTTCGGCAAAAATTAAAATTAACACAATACCTACAAATAATCTTGGTTGATGCATAAATTGTCTTACCCCTTCATCACCTACGATCCCAATGGCATATCCTGATGCTAAACAAGCAAATCCTACTGATAATCCACAACCTAAATGCATAATACCATTAAATAACGTATAGTCTTGATCAGGAGATAACCCTCCAGCAATTAATACCGCTACCACCAATCCATACACCGCTAAAATACCTGACATAACCACCGGGATTAATGATCTCATGATTAATTCTGGTTTAAACGTCCCGATACCTGAGATACCAATCCCACTTTTGGCGGTTCCAAACGCTGCTCCGGTACATGATAATACCATAGCCGCACAACAACCAGCAAATCCCAAGAATGGAGCAAAATTTGGTATATATTCTTCTCCCAATGCTGTCATATTTCCTGTTACGATTACTTGCTAATGGTGAACCTTGACGCAGTTGTCGATGGTGAAATGCGACCAACTGGCGATGTCGGCGACATCGCGTCATTTCCGCACAACGATTTTAACAACAATTGATGATTATTGTCACTACGAAATGAATGATGGTCATGATAAGTTACAGTTAACGAAGCAGGATTTGAAGATGATATATAATGAGATGTTAAGTAACATACTACCTAAAATCGAGTTACATTTACCTAATGAGGATGAGTTCCGTGTGAAAGTGACCAATTCGTTACACGATTATTTAATGGCGGTATTTGAGGATGCTAAATATGGTATGATTATTGATGGTATGGATATGAGTAGTAGTTCCATATCGATACAAGAATTATTATCGATAAAACCCAAAGAGAAAACTGAACAATTTGATTTTGAATTAAATAATCAACTTCGAAGTATTTTACAACAGATGGAACAAGAAACCATTGAGGTTACTAAATTACGTAAACAAATACCTAAAGATATTAAACTGATATATGATAACATTATCTCCACCACCGATGTAGAGGTGTCCAAAGCATTGGCTGAATTAAATGATGATGACCCATCGCATTCAGGTTTATCATCAGTGACCTTACCAGATGATGCATCTCAACAACAGTTGATTAAAGATTATGACCAACATCTTGTCCAATTACATCAATTGAAAGAGCTTATCCCTCAACAAGCATCCGGATTGGATAAATTAAATGATATTATTCTTTTTTTACAAAAAAAATATGATAGCGATGAATAAGTCAATAATCAAAGTAATTGATCTATATAGGTCAGTATGTATAGTAGATAAATAATGTACATTATTAGGTAGTACTTATTAGTACTTAACATAGTACTGTAGGTATTAGTAGTAACAATATTAGTTAACAGTATTACGGTGAGCATTTGTTTCATATTAAAACTCTCACATTATCAATGTTTACCAAATGTCTCAATACGGTATAATGTAAATAAATGAGATTCGCTAATTCCAAATAACATCTAAACACCACTAAAACAAGATAATTGCAGGTACAAAGTTACATATTGGAAGTAAAGTAGATAACGAATAATAGATAACGATCAAGGTTTAATAACTATGGTATCACCTACTAAAAATGTTGCATTACGATACTTAGATTCCATTAATGATACCCCCACTAAATTACCGTTGCAACCATCGTCGAAATTTAATAAATTTAAATCATCCACATCATCGGAAGATTTGGATAAATTGGCAATTCAATTAGATGTTAATCCTATTGCTACTCCTACTAGGGATGCAGCATTATTAAGAACCAAATTTGAAACTCCATCGGTTACCGTATCATCATTTAAAACCCCCCAGAATTTTTCTTCATCATCCAATACCTCCAGTAGATCAGGTTCTCCCATTAAAAAGAATTATAAAAGTTTTGAAACTCCATTATCTAGGAAACAGGAACTTGCTCCTTTGAAACATCAATTACATAATACTCCCAAAGATTCAGGGTCGATTAAATCCCCTTATTTATCATCACCAAGTAATAGTACCTCCACCGATTCGCCAGGCTATGAATATTTATGTCGAATTATGGCCATTAAAGTTTGGTTGGAACATATTTTAAATGAAGAAATCGAAAAATCGCCCGCTGAATTAATTTCTGATATTAGAAATGGGATTATTTTAGCCAAATTGTCAAACGTTATATTACCCACAAAACGATCAGTATTTACCAATCCTAAATTACAATTTAGACACACCGAAAATATCAATCGATTTTTTAAATTAACGGATTTTTTGAGTGTACCAGATTTATTTACCTTTGAATTAACAGATTTATATGATGCTAAAAATATTCCCAAAGTTTGGTTTTGTTTACATGCCATGAGTTATATGTTGCATAAATCAAACCCTAGTTTACCTCAAATTAAAAATTTAGTAGGTAAAGTTGATTTTGACCCTGAAGATATTAGAATCGCTAATCGTTCGTTAGTAGGGACGGGGTTACCAAATTTTGCCAGTGCTGATAATGATGACAACCATTCTGGTGAAAGCAGTTATATGAATCGAGCTATAGCTACATCGCCAACTAAATTGAGCCCCATTAAATTAAATAATGATGGCCCTGAAACTTCTACCAATAAGAAAAAACCAGCAAAGGAAATAGATGAAAAAGATGATACCCTAGTCATGAAAACACCCGAAAGAAAATCAAAATCTTCCAGTTCGGATTCACCAAATGTTTTTTATACCCCAAAAAATCAAATTACTAAACGTCCTACAAATTTAGATAATAGTAACTACAAAGATAGTAAATATTATACACCAGAACTTGAAGGTCATTTGCCAAATATTATTAAACTTCAAGCATTATCTCATGGTGCAAGTTTCCGTTATGGTATGTTTGTTGATAAAATTATGTTGAGATCATATAGTGATGAATTAACTGGTCTTTTTTCAATTATTAGAGGTAATTTAGCAAGAATGAAAACAATTCATAGACATAGAGATGAAGTGTTGTTGTTTCGATTTGATATTATTGATTTACAATCAATTGCCAGAAGGAAATTATTGAAAGCCAAAACCAATTATAATTTGGACAATTATCAACACCAGATTACTCAATTTCAAAGTAAATTAAGAGGTAGTTTAATTAGGAACAGAGTGAAGTCAATTAAATTTAAATTATTAGATAATGAAAGTAGTATAACTGAATTACAATCACAACTGAAAATGTTGTTGATCTATAACAAAACAATGACAGTTTTAGAAAATAAAAATCAAATTGAAACACCAATGTTAGAATTCCAATCTATTATTCGTCGTGTTTTGTATGAACGATCGAAAATTAATAATTTGATTTCGAATTTAGATAACAGTGGGGGATTAATTGATTTACAATCATTAATTCGTGGTAAAAACTTAAGGAAAGATTATTCTCAGAGACTTTATATATTACATAAATCAGCTAAAAGGTTAACTTATTTACAAGCTATTGCAAGAGGTGGAGTAACTAGAACCAGATTATGCAACAATGTCTTAATAACCTTAATGCATGAAGATTTAATTATGAATGAATTATTTGCTAAAGCTAGAGGTAATCTAGTTAGAAGAGTAATTAATCATGATAAACATTTCTCATTCAAATATGAAGGTGACGTGATTAACGTCCAATCAAGATTCAGAGGGGTTTTAAGTAGGTTTAGAAAAGATCTTATAATGGAAGATATCTATGATAATATTTTTGAAATTATGAATTTACAATCAATTATTAGAGGGAAAAAATTAAGAAGTGAATTAAATTCTATTGATGCTTATTATTATAAAAATATGGAAAAGTTAATTAAAGTTCAATCTTATATTAAAAGGAATTTTGCTCAAAGAGCATATAAATCGTTAATTAGTATGAAAAATCCTCCTTTATCAATCATCCGAAAGTTTGCTTATTTGTTAAGTGATAATGATATGGATTATGAACAAGAAATGGAATTATCTGAATTGAAAGATAAAATCATTGAAAAATCCAAATCTAATGAAGAATTAGAAACATTAATTGAAAACTTAGATATTAAATTAGGATTATTAGATAAGAATAAAATTTCATTGGAAGATTTTATTACCAATAAATTTAAAAGTTCGAGTTTAATCAGCAATAAAAAAATTGATGATGAAGTTAATATTAAAAACTTAGAGAAATTAAATAAATCTTCAAGAGAAAGAATTGAAAGTTATCAATCATTGTTTTACTTTTTGCAAACTAAACCAATTTATTTTATTAGGTTACATGAGAATATCGAATTAAATTTAAAAGACACTAAGGAATTCAAAAATCTACAAAAATTTATATTATTATTGTTTCCCATTAAAGACTCATCAATTAAGTTCCATTCAAGGGAAGAGTTCTTTTTAGTCAAGTTCATTACGGCTTTAATGACCAGTGATGTAAATTTAAATTGTAAGAATTTAACAGATATAACGAAATCAAATTGTTGTTATTGGATTGATTATTTATTACATTTTAATAATCATACTTACCAAAGACTTCATTTGAAATCTTTATTAGGTAAAATTGTCACGATGGTAATTGATGACGATGAACTTGATTTTGAAAGTGACCCTAAAGTCATTCACAATGGTCTTATTGACAAAGATATGAAAATTAATGGGTTTAGTGAGAGAGATGCAAGTTGTTCAGCTGCGTTAGCAATAAAAGATCCCGAAGTTTCTACCAAATTTGTTCGAAATTTAATGAATTTACGGGAATTTGCAACCGAAACTTTAAATATGTTAGACAATACCATAGAAAAAATCCCTTTACACATTAAATTAATTGCTAAACATGGATATGAATTATCAAAAATTTCATTCCCTGAAAGACTGGAACTGCAACATTTGTCAGTCTCTGGTGTGATTTTTTTCAAACATTACATTGCCAATATTTTCCAAAACCCTGAAAATTTTGGATTCTTAGCCAATGATCCATTTAATGCTGGAATTTTTAAAGGTAAATCAAAATTAAATTTAAAGCATTTAAGCAGAGTTATTATGCAAGTATTTGCTTTAAAGCCATTTAATGATAATTATCTTAAACCATTAAACGAATATATTCATAACTCAATTGATATTGCCAAAACCATAATTTTAAGGTTAATTAACGTTGGAGATTTTGAATCCGAATATAAATTAAATGATTATGATGATATTGTCACTCACGAGAGACCAAAATTAAGTATGAAAGTTACTGATATGGTTGAAATAGAGAAAGTTGTTCAAAGAAATCTCGATACTATGGCACCTAGTTCAGATGATCAGCTTTATTTAATTGCTACCCAATTAAACAACGCCATTAATTCAGCTGACGATTTGGCTTCATTAAGTGAATTGGGTATGGTAACTTTAAGCTTAAATCCGACTACGAAAGAAGAATCAATTGCTGATACAAAAGGTAATGCACTTTTCACTCAAGTGAAAAGATCAGTGCTATATATTATTAGAGTTCAAGAGGATAATGATCTATTGGATTTATTGATTTCAGGTATTCAGCCACAACATGAACAAATTTTTAAAGAAATTACCCATAGTGAATCGAATGAATCAAATACCAATTCAATTAATTTGAAAAGGAAACCATATCATAAAACTTCATTAGGAGATTTAACTCAAATAACATATCACGAATTAAAGAAAAAAGCTTTGGAGACAATCCTTCAGCTTGAGTTTATGGGATTGGTTTCAAGAAATGGTTCATACCAAGAAATTTTAAATCAAATTGCTGTTGATATCAAAACGAAACATCAACAAAGGATTACTCGTAAATCACAATTAGAGATTGCTATTAAAACTAATCAAAAATTAATTGAAAAATCAAAAGTCTTACAGAGACAACACAAAGACTATAATGCTCATATTGATAGCATATTATCTGAATTGCAACTGAAACCAAAAGATAAAAAAATATTTAACATTATACCGATTTTTAGTAAACAGTATTTTTACCATCGTGAATTAAAAAAATCAAACAGGTTACCAAAATTTGGATCATATAAATATTCTGCTAAAAAATTAATCGAACAAAGAATCATTATTGATTTTGGTGGTGCATTAAATGCAAAGTTCAGCAACTCTTCAAAACTTGATTTTATGTTTAGTTGTCATCAAGCTGGTAACTTTACTATTGAGGCAGCCAATGGTACAGTTAATATTCCTGGTGCATTTAGTTCGATATCATTAGATGAAATTTTAAATTGGCAATATGAAAATAAATCAACTTATGAGACTTTTGATGGTATGGTTATATTTGATTCGATGAATTTAACTTCATTTATATTTAAAAAATTCTATGATCTTAAAAAAGAGTAGTAAAGGGTAGCGGGAATGAGATCATCAATAAAATAGATTAAATGTACAAAAATGTCCATAGTAATATTTCTTAACATTAAAATCCAAAATGAACTATTTCTTTAATAATTCATCAATTTTTTTCTCTAAAGCGATTAACTTTTCGTCCTTTTCAAGTCCTGCAGAAGTTAATTTTGAAACTTGAGCTTCTAAATTATCAACTATTGAAGCAAGTCTTTCGATTGTGGCTTTTAATGTTGGAGCTTTAGTTTCAGTCTTGGCTTCAGGTTTAGACTCAGGTTTAGACTCAGATTTAGGTTCAGTCTTGGTTTCAGGTTGAGCCACAGATTTAGTAACATTGGTGGATTCTGGTTTTGGCTCAGCTTTTTCAACTTTCAGTTCGGTTTTTTCAACTTCTTTCAGTTCTGGTACTTTAATATCTTCAACTGAAGTAGATTTTGGGGTAGTAACAACTGATTTAAGAGTAGGGGCAGGAGTGCTAGTTGATGAAGCCTCATCTTTAGTTTCTTCGACCAATTTAGCATCGTCCTCAGGTTTCTTAACTTCTTCCCATTCGTCATCTTTAACTCCACTTTCAACCTCTTCTTCAACATCACTTGCATCGTTAACTTTATCAAGGAGATTATTGACTTCTTTGGAAGATTTTAAACTTGAATCAACAGATTTTGGTTGTTCATTGATAACTGGTTCAACAATTTTTTTAGGAGTTTCGGCTTCCTTAGCTTTAATTGCTTCTATTTTATTTTTTTCAGCTTCTTTAGCAGCAGCCTCTTTAACTTCACTGACTTTTACCGATGGCTTTGATTCATGAACTGAAGCCTCAGTACCATCGTAAATTGCTTCCATACTCATTAATAAGGGACCATTACAGTCCTTACCATTAAACCATTCCGATGCTTGTAAAGCAGGTTTATCGGATGGACAATCAGGAAAGATATCGCTTTGAAACAATTCTGATCTTCTAGGTACCCTAAATGATAAAGGTTCAATTATATGATCGTTTACCGTTTTGTAACATTTCAAAATTTCATTTTCTTTAACATTTACCGATCTTTTAGGCGATGCAGTGAACCCTCTTTGAGGATCAATGGATGGATACTGTGATAAATCATGTAAATAATCATTTTCGTATTCATAATATCTAATATTACCATCTCCTTTTCCGGCCAAGTATAAGATTGAAGTAGCATCATCAAAAACCGGAATTAAAACTCCCGATGATTGATCAATAACTAAAAATCCATCAATTGGACCTTTGCTAATATCATTGGCATCCCAAACCCCAACTTGACGATCTGATAATCTGGAAAACCCGGTGGTAACAATTCTATCAGTATTACCGAGCCATGCCACTCTAACAGGTTTGGCCCCAGTATGACCAGGACCTTCGGAAATAATTTTACCCGATCTAATATCCCAGACTCTTAATTTTTTATCCCTGGAAGCCGTCACCATTAATGAACCATTATAATTAAACGCAAATGATGTGACCAAGTCTTTATGCTGTAAAGTGATTTCATCTTTGCCAGTTTCTACATTCCAAATTTTAACCGAATAATCTAATGAACTGGATGCCAAAACATTTTCAACACATGGATGAAATTGAACTTTACCAACTTTTCTAGTATGTCCCGACAAAACTTTAATTGGTTCAGTAATATCCTTAATTTCATCGTTATCATCTAAATATTTATGGAAGGAATAATCCTGAGGAATTTCCCATAATAAAATCTTACCATCATCGGAACAACTGACAATTTGTTGTTCATTAAACGGATTAAATGAAGTATCTAATACGGGTCCTTTATGGCCACGGAAAAGTGACACGGTATCAGGAGCTTTCCCGACTTCTTTAACAGGGATGATGGCAAATGCTCCCCCACCCGATGAATCCCAATTTAAGGAAATATATTTACCGTTAGTTTGAATGATATCGGAATCCCAAGCATTCTTGGTAACCTTTAAATTCTCATAACATAGTTCCTTCTTGGTTGGTTGGCCAAATACATGACGATATTTTGAAGCCCTAACAAATTTCCCACTATATAAAGGTTAGTATAGATTCTATCGATTCAATTATACCAGTCCACCCGTCCCATCGCCGTTTAATGAGCTTGATAGTTCATAGTAAGGTACGTACCTCATAATTGTTTATCTGTCGATAATCTTTAGATTTTCAACGCGAACGGTGATTTGAACCGTAAAATCATCAGTATTAATGGCATATCACCATAATTCAGTCGATAAACAATTTGACGGTAATACCCACGGAGATGATCAAGATGACGGTCTAGAATTTGGTTTAGCTGAATTTTTGCAAGGAAATAATCCCGGTGAAGTAGAAGAGAATCAGGTACCACAAGATGCTCCATCAGACGCTGAAAAACGAAACAACAACAAGTATTGTCAATTTTGCCATACTTATTTCCAACAGACAGGATCATTAGGTCGCCATTTAGATCGGAAACGAGGTGATAACTTACATCCCCTGGAAGATATTGATAAGATTCGCAATAATGTTAATCGAAGAAAGATAAAATCGGTACCTAGTGATGAAGACCTTGTTAAACAAGTCAATAAACGGATTAAAAAACAAGATGCGGCTAAACGATATAATCTGAAGGAAGATGTACGGGAAAGAAACAAACTTCGAAGAAGAACTCGAGATCGTCAAATAAAGGCGAAATTATCAATTTATCAAGAATTTTTGAATCGATTTGGCAAGGGAGTAATACCAGAATCCACCTTCCCACAATTTGTATGTATGCATTTACCAGTAATACAATGGCCTCAAGATCCACCGGATGTAACGATGATGAAAATACTACGGGATAAAATTACCGATCCCGTGGTTGATGATAAAATCGTAGCATCGTTTGAACAATGGAATCATATATCCCTTGATATGAAACTGACCATCTGGCTGTCCACGCAAAAACAATGCTTACATCAGGCATTAGGTAACATAACGCTTCACGAAGTTATCAATCGTAATGCCGATTTTAAACTAAGAGAGGAAACGTTGATTGAAGAATATTCCAAAGAAGATTTCAATCTCGATAGCTATGACTTTAATGATATTAATGACCTTGATGATACATCTATGAATATAAATACAAACACTATATAATAAATAGCATATCTATATAATGATAAATAGTTTAATAATTCTCTAAATTTCCATTTTATCTACAATCGGTTTCAATTCACTAAGATACCTATTTTCAATTTCATCACCTCTACCGGATGCCACCTTTAAAATTAATTCGTTTAATTCTGCCGATCCCAAGATATCAACATGTTCAGCCGTTTTAGCACCACCTCTAATATCAAATCTATCCGGTTCATGTTTTATCTCAACAATGGTAACAGGAACATTACCAGGATTAAATCTAGTAGCATTGCCTCTTTGCCAAATATGACATGCTGAATGAGTCAACAAACTTACCGTACCATCACCATCACCAAAATACACTGGATCAATAGCTTCAGAATTTATGGTGATATCTATTTTGGAATCCGGTTCAGCATCACGATAAGAATAAGCTCGTTCAGTAGGATTACCAACCCCATAAAAGCAATAATATTTCATATCAGGAGCAATTGGTAAAGCAGCTTCTAATGGATTAGTCCATTTGGAATGATCATGATTATTTTTTTCAAGTTCTTGTTTCGTCTTGGCAACTCCAAAGGAGTATTCTTGTTTAATTCTTTCTGATAACCAAGTAGGCGATGAATCTAATAAATAATCTATAGCATCATTCATGGTTAAATTTTTATCACCAAGTTTAGAAGATTGAAGTCTAATAAAATTACCAAAACTTTCATCCTTGGGACCTTGTAATGATTCCGCATCATTAAGAGTGGCATTTTCCGTCATTAAAGAATTGGTAGGATCATCAGGAGCATGAGACAAATTCCCCCAAATTAAATCACCTCCTTTGGGTATCATACTGGGTATACCACCAAACGTTCTAAGCATATCGACTCTTTCCTTTCTACTGAAAAATTTTTCCAACCCATAAACTGCCAAAGCATTCAATTGAACCGTATCCTTCATTTCCCCAGAAATTAAAGCCGTCAACGTCTTGGGAGTACCTAATGATGACCCACTAATATCAATGACCGATGCAATATAAGTATTACACCAATTACTACCACCATTACCATAAAATTCACCTTCAGCTTCAACCCATTTCAAAAAATAAAATATCACTTGCGATCCCATGGAATGACCTACCAAGGTGGTTTTTTCACCGTTTAATTTATGGGTGATTTCAATTTGCAGTTTTAATTTGGTAAAATAACCATCACGTTTTTCCAAATCTAAATAGGCCAATCGCCAATCATAAGCAGCCGAGATCATATTATTTGGTCCATAACCAATGACGGCCAAATTTTGTAAAATCTTATTCCAAATCCAATAACCAGCAATGAAAAAATCGGCGGCCTCAAATCCTTGCGATGCTCTTAATTTAATATTGGGAGGATCTAATCCAGTTTCCGGATCCAACATGATATGTTTTAACCAACAAGTTTTATCCAATACCATGGTTCTCAACATATAAAAGGACCCCCATAATCGTTTACGGAAATGATTAATCGAAGGACAATCACCATCAGTAGATAATCCCCAACTTTCAATCCCCGTGGAAATAACCCCTGGTACCATAACCACATTATGTTTGGACGTCAAGTTTTCCATCGTTGACATTCTTTTGCCGACGGAAAATGATTCAGCCGATCCGTGTAATTGTTCACCATCCTTTTCGGTAATATCTGATAATACTGATTGTAATGATGATGGGAACATATCCGTCCAGTCACTAAATACCCCCGAGAAGGAATCAAAATTCACATAACTATCTAAATCTTTAACTAATAACGATTCCGGCGTCGTACTGAAAAATATCGCCCCACAAATCCCAATTAAGGCTCCCAAGATAAATACTACCCGTCTACTTTGATGTAATTGTTTCTTCAATACTTTGGCTTCGGTGATATCATGAGGACGGGTATGAGTATGTTGAACGTGAAGTTTTTCATCGATGGGGATTTCTTTGATATTATCATCATTATGATGGTTATGACCCAGTTTAGCCACTTGTTTAGCCATTATCCAATGTTAATGTTAAGTTAACCGTCGTTGATGATTGTTTATTACTGGAACCCGAGGATGCGTAATTTGCGGTGAGACCCTTTGTTAACAATTTCGCATTATTGGAGATCGTATTATACATTAACCAATAAACCTATACGTAGTCAAAGTAAAACCAGTCGATAATCTACGAGACCCGGTAATGATAATTACCCATAATTTAGGATCGTGGCCAAAAAAGTACCACTCCAAATGGTGGCAAACTCGGGGAGTTACGGTTAAAATACTTCCATGGTATAATCGTACTCAATACCGGGGGTGACACTGGCAATAAATTTCAAGAAAATGATCAAGTATTGGTCGACTCTAATCCCATCTTGTGGCACGGTGTCGGTGTCATCATCGGTGGATTCACCAGGATTATCGTGCAATAGTTTGCGACGTTGAGCATCAGCTGCATGTTTCATAAATACCTTCATGACCGATGAGTGCCTACAAGGATGAATTGATACCGATGTGGTATTGTAACTCACGGGTAAATTCTCAATGGTGGCGGTTTTATCTCTATAATCACTGGAAATATCGTCAAACATTTGGTTGGGGAGTAACGGGATACCATTGGCATTAAACCCCACTAAATATAATTTAGGTACTCTATAACTGGTGGAATAACATATATATAAATCATACTTTCGAACATGACTTTGGTGTTGCGATAAATCTTCAAAATCGTCAATCTCCAATTCAGCAGCATCATCAACAAGGTCATTTAGTTCATCATCATCAATATCATGAATAGCGTCGGAACCTTTTGACAGGGTGGTGGATGCCTGATTTACTTTACTATGGATCTTATGAGATTTTACCCATCCGTCCTCCAATTCCTCTTCATCTTCATCCAACTCAGCGTCAATGCCTAAATAATTAAAGGCTCGTTGGGGGGATGGCACATGTTTTGTCACCAAATATTGTTTATCCTTGGGTAAAAAATCCTTTTGTAACTTTTCCGGGGCCGTACTCCATTCCCACGTTGGGAACTTATACACAAGGTAATCGCCTGCTTTAACAAATTCTTCGGGACTGATTTCGCCTGTGGTGGAAAAGTTGGAGGCATGATTAATAGGAGTTAAATACTCTCTTAATAAGGAAAACTTCGATCTGATCAGCATATCGTTATCGTCTAATTATCACCAACCGTCTATACTAATTTTAGGTCGTAATGTCCAATGATTTCTCGTCAATAGTCAATCGTGTTACTATGCACCAAGCTGTCACTCCTTATCTTGATGATTGAGATTACCCTGGCCGCGACAGATGTCGCGGGATCCCCTGGATCCACCCTGGTGCGACACCGAGCCACTCTCAGTAGCGTGGTACCAGTCATCGATAACCGTAGGGGGCCTGGTAGTATATTGGTGATATAAATTGTGATTGGTATAAATTGGTGACATAAATTGGTGATTGGTATAAATTGGTGAGATGCACTTGATTAAATGGTTATGTAGTGGTTTAGGCGTGGGGAATTTGGATACGAATTTAGGTGGACCAAGATTAGAAATGATATCTCCACCGTCTCCTGAGGTGCCCCAACCTATGGGACTCTATGATAGACGCAGACCGGTGGTAATATGGCATGGACTTGGCGATAATTATAATTCATCGGGGATGCTTCGTACGCAAGATATTATCCATCAACTCCATCCTGAAGTTAAGGTGTACGCCATTTTTCTAGACGACGATCCGTCTCAGGATGAACAAGCATCCTTGGTAGGGGATATTAATAAACAATTGGCCATGATTTGTGAGGCAATTGGTGAAAATAACGATTTATCCGATGGATTTGATGCCATTGGGTACTCTCAAGGTGGATTATTACTACGAGGATTATTAGAACGGTGTTCAGGGGCCCAAATTCATAATCTCATTACGTTTGGGTCACCACATTTGGGAGTTATGGATTTACCAGCGTGTGCTAATCCTAAAGATTGGGTTTGTCGTCGTCGAAATGCCTTTTTAAAGAAACAAGTATGGTTGAGTTCGGTGCAACATAGCGTGATACCCGCTCAATATTTCCGGGATCCTTATGACTATGTAAATTATATGAAATATTCCAATTTTTTGGCCGATATTAATAATGAAGCGTTGGATCATTATAATAAACTTTATGCTCAACGAATGAAATCGTTACATAAATTCGTCATGATTCAATTTTTAGACGATACTACCGTTACGCCTAAAGAAAGTTCCCAATTTGGGGAATTAGATGTTCAAACCGGTGAAATTATCCCTTTACGTCAATCGGGGATTTATAATTCGGATTTCCTTGGTTTGAAAACTTTGGATAATAATGATGGATTAATCTTTTATGATTTAGAAGGTGGTCATATGTCGATTCCCGATAGTTTTTTGGTCAACATCGTTAATGACTATTTAGGTAGCAAATTTTAGACTTTTTTGTATGATGAAATGAATAATCGCTAATATCTTCTAAGGGTATTTTACCGGCAAACTTGGACCTATTTACCTTTACTATATCACTCTAGATTTATAATTGACAATAAAGTGCTGTTCTAGATTCCCCATACATTAATACTACAAACTAAAGCACTACTTGATTTTTTGCAACTGGAGTCGCGGTGCATTAATGATGAGTGAAGATGCTAATGACAGACAACAGAGAATAGCGTTATTAAGAGCACAAAGAAAACAACAGCAACAAGGATCATCACAGTCTACGATAGTATCCCAACCCATAGTCGAACTGGGGCCAAAGGAGCAAACATCGAATGAAAATGACCGCAAATCTGACGAGCAACTGAATATTGATCAACCACCACAGATTATGGAAATATCAGGTAATGAAACGGTTGAAATCCTAGCCAACGATATTCAGGGAAGAATATTTCAAAAATCACAAGAAGTTGCACAATATGCTTCAGAAATTATTGATATTGATGATCTAGAACCTAAGAAAGATGGTAAACATAATCAGGATTTAAAAGATGCAATGGCTAGGGAATTTCAAATGGCAGAAACCAGAACCAATACCGCCATCAATAAGATTCTTCAGGACAGATATAACCAGGAGAATTGAATGTTGGATATAATGAGTTACCAAACAACAAACATCACCACTTGTATTCACTGTATTATATGTAGATTAATATATTATTGATATTTCAGATTTCTTGTAACCCCTTTATAATGTTATCGAGGTTAGTTAGTATTAATGGCATAATTAACCATAGTTTTTTTAACATTAGTCCAGATACTGCTCACATATTACCTAATTAGGCAGTCAACGATGCCCAATCATTTTCGCAAAAATTCACCAATCCGAGTCGCTGAGAAATTTTCAAAGTTTTAAACAGACTGAATTAAACAACGATGTCAATCATGAATAAAGTTGCATTAAGAGCTTTAGCTCCAGCTTCAAGAATGGCTGTTAGACCATCAATGTATGTTAATATTAATATTTATCCTCAAGAGAACCCAAACTTGATATGAAGAACGAAAGGTAAAAAAGTTGAGATCTTAATCTTAGATGTATCAATTGTAAACCATAAACATATAGTAATTCGTTTTAACCGTACATTATCGTATAACAATCTTGAAATTTTTTGAATTTTTTTGATATAGGGCCTTTTTTTTGTTACTATCAAGTTTTAAGTTTTCATGCTAAAAATTATATATACTAACTATATTATAGCACTGGTTTACGTTATATGTCAACTCCAGTTGAACCAAAAGATAAAGCTAACACTATTGTTGATGCTATGCCAGGTAACAATCTTTTATCCAAAACTGGTTACTTAGCTGCCGCTGCTGCTGCTTCCGCTTATGGTATCTCAAATGGTTTAATTGTTTTACACGATGAAACCATCTTAGTTGCCTGTTTCGGTGCTTTTGCTGGTTTAGTTGCTAAATATGGTGCTCCATTATATACTGAATGGGCTGATGCTGAAATTAAAAAAGTTAGAGATTTATTAAATGGATCCAGAACTAAACATGTCAATGCTGTTAAGGAAAGAATCGAGTCAGTTTCTCAATTAAAAGATGTTGTTGAAACCACCAAACAATTATTTGCTGTTTCTAAAGAAACTGCTGAATTAGAAGCCAAATCATTTGAATTGAAACAAAAAGCTGCTGTTATTTCCGAAGCAAAAGCTACTTTAGATTCTTGGGTTAGATTTGAACAACAACAAAGACAATTAGAACAAGAACAATTAATTAAATCAGTTTTATCCAAAGTTAACAAAGAAATTGAAAATCCAAAATTCCAAGAAAAAGTATTAAATGAATCAGTTACTGAACTTGAAAAAATCTTTTCAAAAGCTTAAATTAATTTAAAATGATATAAAAATATAAAATTCATGATTTTAATGAACCCTTTGGTTTATCATTTATTCAGAGATCTTCTATTGGGAAAGTTTCTAATTAAACTATAGAATAAATACATAAAAATACATACGCCATTAAAATTCATAACTCTGAATACCTCATTATAAGATATTACATCATCGATTTAATTCATCGATTACCTTGCCAGAAATCTATTGGTATTGTTTGACAATTTCATTGGAAGGTTTCCATACGTGTAATGAATTATCATCAGCGACACTAGCCACCATCCAATCATCATGTAAAGACCAGTCAAAATCATTAACACCCAACATATGACCACCATGGATAAACATTAATGGATCTTCCTGTTTAGTTGATTTGTCAAGGTCGAAAATTTTAACGGTTTTATCAGTTGATGATGACCCCAAAATATTATGGAATTTTGGATGCCATTTAACTTGGGTTATAGAATCATCATGAACTTTAGGTAATGTGAACACAGCATCATTACTTGACTTCAAATTCCTTATATCCCAGATCTGTATATTCCCAGCACTATCACCAGTTGATAAAAATTTCAGATCTTGTTGATTAACACTAATGGTATTCACAGCATTATCTGAAATTTTTCTATCAATGGCAATTGAGGTATCATTTACTCTGGTATCTATTAATTTATAATGACCATCTTCATCAACAATATTAAATAATGAATCATGATTGATAATCCATTCAATATCATTGACCCCAGATTTATTGGTAATTGTTTTCAATGGATTTAAATGATTATTATCTTTATCAGTAAATTGGGACTTTATATCATACAAATCAATAACACCATTCATTTTCCCTGACACAATAACCCCTTGTCGTTGCTTATTCCAATCAATGGCATAAATATCTTGATTATTATCTAAATTCGTAGTGCCTAATTTTAGGTCAGGATTACTAATGTCTGATGTGGTATATGATGAATGCTTAGTTCGATCATATATTACTAAATTACCGAAATTATTACCACTAGCTATTACATCAGGATTTTGTGGCATATATCTTAATTTATTAACATCACCATGATTGATAATCTTTTGTAGTACATTTAGTTTCTTTTTAGGCACTTTGGGTAATTCAAATTCTAATTTATCGGGATTATAACTTAAGGTATCAATAGTTAAATTTTTATTCAAATTCTCATAGTAGGGTAATTGTAGAATCGATATACTGTCAATCGATTGACCCAAGGTAAAAGTTCCTAATAATAATCTTTGCATCAACACTTCATGGTCAGTTTTCTTAGTAGGTTCCAAAGGATTTTGTTTATTTTCTCTTTCTAAATCTGGGAAAAATGATACACTTAATGATGGCCATAGTAATGAATAGGTTGAAACGTAATCATATAAAAATGGTGTATTTTTTTTCCACACTCTATATCTTGATTGAAGTGCTTCATCTAACGAATTTTCTTCAATTTGCTCTTGAACCGCCGCCATAGTAACAATATTTGTTCTGATTCTTCACCTACTTCCACTTATTGGTTGTTTCACACACTCTAATAGGAGCTATTTTACCTTGCTTGTATCTCCAGATCAGCAGTTTTGAAAAAAAACGCGTCGATAGTATTTATGTCTAATGATATCTAGTAATACCAATCTGTCAACGTAGACTGAGTGATATTATGAGTGGCAATGATTAGAGGAACTAAATGGACATTGTTTGAATAAATAGCAAAAAAAAAAAAGAATTAAAAACGGATTTTGAGGGAGTTATCAACATGATATATATTACAAGGTCTTATAATGGTTTAGTCTGAAAATATTGTTTAACCATATCCTAACCGGAATTTTCATACCGATATATTCATCTTCATCTAACTTTCCCTCGGATGTTAGATCGTCTTTGGTGATAAAGTAACCTCTAATTATCAACAAGTCAACCACCGACAATAAAAATACACTACCGACAATAATTTCACAATTTTGAAATTGTACCGGAGAAACTTCAGATTTGGTTGCTGAAAAGGCAATCAAGGTGGCTACAATACCAATGACGCCAAATGGTAAAAGTCCCATGGCGAAAAATGTACCTAATCTATGTAAATGAAAATCAATAACTCTTAATTCAATGGCTACCATAGTGATGAATAATGTACCGACTAATGCTCCTAATATGAAACATAAAACTAATACTGTGGCATAATTTCTTGCAGGAATCCACATGGCAAAGGCAAATATTGCTGCCAATGTATAACAGATAATACTACAATTAACGGGACCAATGTTATCGGATATAATACCTACTATTGGACGACAAACTGCCGTACCAACCAACACCATAGCAGCCGATATGGCACCTTGATTAGAACTGTAGCCTAATGAAATAGTATAGGAATCCATGGAATATAGGCAAACACTATACCCAAACAATGCTGAACAATTGAATATTATTGACATGTAGAATCCATAATTTTTAAGCAAGGAAACATCGATTAATTTAAATTGTCGTTGAACTTTTTGACTTGATTTCACCCTTAATAGTAATATGGCGATGGTGGTTAACGAAAAGTTAATAATAGCTTGCGCCCGGAGCCCCCATCTAACACCACTTACTTGGATTACTTTATCCATGCCTAAAACATAGGTCAATCCCCCGAATCCTGTGGCCGAGGTAAATACTCCTAGGGAGGTCGATAATAATCGATGTTTAATTGACGTACCGGAAGGATCATTTCTAAACCAATGGGGTAAAATGGTAAAACTTGGTAATCCTAATGATACTAAGCCAATCGATTGTAATACTCCTTGACATAAATATAATTGCCAAATTCTATGATGAGATGAAACACTAGTTAATACTAACCCTGCTGTTTGTAACACATTACCTAACCATAACATCTTTACAAGGCCAAATTTCCCCTGGATTAAGTTAATAAATGGTGATAAAATAAATCCCACCCCAATGGTTAGACCACCTAATGCGGCATATCCTAATCTCGTACCACCATCATAAGTATCATGCTTAATATAATACGCCAAATAAATCGAGAATGCAGCATTATTCCCCCATGAACAAAAACTAATCAAGAAACAAGCGATAAGAATGACAAACGAATATCCTTGATTAAAAATATGGTCATATTTGGTATCGGACGTACAAATAATTTCACTAATAATGTCATGTTTTTCCTGGTTAACGCCTTCCACCTCATTTAACGTATCAAGTCGTTCGGAATCTGACATTATCTACACCACGATACCGATCTATAGGTCGGTGCTTAGCGAAATAGTATCGATATTTATACTGTGTAATGGTTTTTTGCAGCCGTGGTGACGCACTTGCAACAATGGACATTATGACAAATCAACCACCTCTATGCACCTGTCAAACACCTCTATACCCGAAAGGTGGGTGTTGTGGTACCATGACTCTAAACAGTCGTAATTGAGCACATTTTACGGAGAACCCACCTGACACCTTAAATGCCAGTTATATGCGATGATTAATAATCCGAGACGTAATTAACCATGCACCCTATTAATGTATAACTGATAGCAATGTAGAACTAATAGCAATGTCAGGTTATCGAATGGTCGTAGCCTAATAGCCACCTAACTTAGTAGGTCCCATTACTAACTTAGTAGGACCTATTACTAACTTAGTAGTAATGTAATGGTAACTTTAGTACTATAGCACCCCTCAACCTTGTATAACCTAGTAGTCGGAAGTTGGGTTCCGCCATATGTAAGGTAATATATGGTAGGTATTTAGTATGAGGGGAGTATAGGTCTAGTACTGGCTTGATATTACACAGTTTGGTACCAATATAGGTTATCCATCATTTATCCGGAGGAGAAGCGATATTGGTACCAAATAGTGTGCTTGTCGGTATTGGCACCAGTTTAGGTAAATCACCGCATTAACCATATACGATACTATTGCCGTTTATTGGCACGCTTTAAAGTGTACCGGCACCGTCACGTTGGTGGATTAACTATAGGTTAACGGATTTATCATTTACAGGGACCAACGGAAGATTTACACCCTACCTACACTTCAATATAAGCAATAGGATGTGAGACATTAGTCATTGGTGGTAATATAATGCACCAAATCTACGTTCTAGCTAAAATTAACCTTCTGTTGAAATTTCCATAGATCCTGGTACCTAGTTCCGTTAAGCCAGTGCATGAATGGACAGAGAACCTATCAGGGTCGGAATAAGCCTACAGTTCACCATAAATCTCTTCACAACTTATCTCGTATGGTAAATGGTACACAGTGGCCCATACTCTACGGATAAACGTAAACCTGGTATCAACTAATGTATAATTTACATTAGTTTGGTATTCACGTCAGATCCATACTATATTAAGTTAATGTCAAGTTCGCATCTCATCACCAGTTGCAAATGGAACAACTTAAACTAAATGCCTCCAAGTTAGGCACTGAAGAATAGTATGTACAATTTTGGTAGTAAAACCCGTTTATAGTGATAGCTTATTAACCACGGTATAGTTGGAATCAATTTTATAAACGAGAATTGAATAATTTCACGCAAAATGAAGATGATGAAGGTGAATGTTGGTTTGATGACTCGGATGCTGAATCGAAAATGATTGAATTTTTAATCACCAAATTGAATGATGGTGAATTACCGATTACTCCAGTAACTGACAATGATGGTTTAAAATTTCTTGATTTAGGTACTGGTAATGGACATTTATTATATCAATTACATCAAGAATTTGACGAAGAATTACATCATGACTTGAATTATACTTTAAAGGGGATTGATTATTCCCCTGATTCGATTCAATTTGCTACGACGTTAAATGGTAAACATCAATTATCTGACATATCGTTTGACCAAGTCGATTTATTATTACCAAACAGTGAGTTTATTACCAACTATAATGAAACCTTTGATATTTTATTAGATAAGGGAACGTTTGATGCTATTGCTTTGAATCAAGATAAGCTTGCAGCCTGGGATAATAAAATAGGTATGGAAATTTACCCTTTACAAGTAGTTAAATTAATGCATTCGGGTTCTATCATCTTGATAACTTCATGTAATTTTACCGAAGAGGAATTAATCAAAATTATGACCAGTAGTGGCTTGAAAGTGTGGGATAAAATAAATTATCCCACATTTGAATTTGGAGGGGTTAAAGGGTCAACTATTTGTAGTATAGCATTTATTAAAGATTAATATACACATCTATTTATTTATCATTGGTGGTAGAATGGTACACCACCATTTATTATCAAATAGATATTGGATAGGTACGCCTAATTATCTAGCTGATCTTTTAAAGTTTCAATCTTGTCGGATAATTCATCTCTTAAACTTTGATTACCAAATTTTAATAAAATTTGTATTGGTTTATTATCCTTGATGGAATTAAATCTCATATATTTACCAGGGGCTAAACTGGATTCCAATCCTTTAAAAATTTCGGTAGATTTGGTAATTTTAACATTTAATATAACTCGTAATAATCCATTAGATCTCATAACTAATCTAACTTGTTGTAAATTATCAATTGATTGATTTAAATGGATGGATCCTAATCCTCGTTCTTTCCAACCTTCAGCAATATTGCCTAAATCTAATTCAAATAATTTACACATCGCTGTAAAGTGGGATTTTTCATTTTCTTCCCCCGTTTGCTTTTCCACGGGAGTTAAATCGACCTGTTTATATTGATCATTATTTTCTTCCTCGTTGACTTGATCATCAGGGGTCAGTTCGGTAGTTTGATGGTCTTCATTAGTGTCAGATTTTTCTACATCTAAAAATGACCGCTTCTTTAATGAATTTTGGAAGGCATTATTAAATTTAGAATTGGCTCCAAAACTACTGGTGGATCCAAACGTTGGTGGAGAATTGGTCGATTTTAAATTATCAAAAATATTAGATTTTGGTCGTTCAGCAAACAGAACCGTCGATCCAAACACTGGTTTATCCTTAGGGGTGGCCACCTCTTTATCAATTACCACTTTAGGAGTAGCCGTGTCATTTTTGTCCGCCGTAGAATTCGTTGGGGTCGCAGCTTTGAACTGAAATGATGTCCCACCAAATGTATGCTTATTTTCCAGGGAATTGGATCTTGACCCATTATTGGATTCTACAGGCTTAGCAGCAGCTTTTAATGATACTGAACTCGCTATTATCTCTCTGGGAGGTAATGATGGTTTCTCATCCTGGGGATGTTGTTTGGCGTGAAATTTTTCCTGCAATTCACGGTACAGTTGCTTTAATTCGGTTAATTCTTTGGTTAACCCTGAAATTTTATTATCAATATACTCAAACACTTCACTTTTAAGACTTTCATGATCGGATGCATGTAACTTGATCCGTTTCGAATCGGAGGCTAGATTATCTGACATGTTGAAGTAGGGCAATTATGATGGTTTCGCGCAGGGATGAATTTTAACTAGGGCTGGTAATGTCATCGTATCAACATTGGACATCAGGACACGGGAGACATCATCGATGACGTCGATTGATAGTGGACCGGGTAGAGATCATCATAAAGACATTGGTATCAAAGTTTGACGTGTCGTCGATGTTTGGTTATGGAGATAACTCCCAGCATTGAAAAATACATCTGAATACTCTAGAATCTAATTAATACATCTCTTGCAATACATGCTACAATAGACAACAGAGACTCTTCAGGTATTAATATTAGTATTGATATTTAGAATACTTATCACGTATACTACGTTCACGTTCACGTCGGTCACCACCGTGTCGATCATTAGTTTTACTATCGTAGCGACCGTACGATGTAAAAGCTTGGGCATTGGGAGGTATCACAGGTGGTTGATAACTGTGTCCCAGTCCATGGTGGCCATTACCGGTGTTAAAACCTTGGGAATGTGATTTATAGCGAGTTTTTTCGTAAGGGTTCATGGAAAGGTTTAATCTTCTACCACTAGCAGCAGCCGATGCATTATTGCCGGATGCCATATAACCTCGTCCACCTAATCCACCGCCTAATCTTCGAGGTTTCCAGGTTTTCACCACCCCACTACGTTGAATATCAACAAGGATGGTTCTGGTATAATTTTCCACCTTTAATCCATGGCTACATAATTCTTTTACACAGGATTCCACACTCTGGGGATTATCATACACGATGAATCCATAACCTCGGGATTTCCCCTGATGATCTCTGATGATTTTAATACTTTCAATGTTACCGTACTTGCTAAAATGTTTGGAAAGTTCAATTTCGCTAAGGTTATAATCTAATCTTGATATAAATACCGTGAGTAAGGGATCTGACGGCAATGTGGGGTTATTATACCAATCATGGAGTTGTCGTAAATAACTAGCGATTCTCTTAGCATCTTTAGCTCGCTTTAACTCTCGTTCAATCTGAAGTTTGGTCTTGGTTATCGCAGGTGGTTTAATATCGGTGGTACTATTAACGGCTAAATATCGGGATTTAAATTTTTTCAAGGGCGTAATATATGGTGTCCGCCTTTTCGATAAGCAATAATCGGATGGAGGATAGAAGGGTAACGGTAGTTTGGCTTGAAATAGCTTCTTAACCTTGGGAGGGAACTTTTCAATTTCTTCAGTATTGGTGATTGACATGAGATGCGTGAGAACTTTAGTGCCATAATCTCATTTTGATACCGATCTGGTGATAATCTTATACCAAACTGGTGCCATTATTGTCACAACCAACATGAATAAACCGATACCAGAAATTGTCACCTATAATAATGAGGTGAATCTTGATGATTTACCGATTTTCACCCGGTCACAATTATCAATTTATAATGGTAGCCATGATACCAAACTCTACGTGGGTATTAAAGGACTTGTTTATGATGTATCGCTGAATGCCAAAAATTATGGCCCCGGTAAGAGTTACCATGCCTTGGTAGGAAAGGAATCGAGTAGATTATTAGGGTTGAATAAGTTAAAGGATGATAATCAATTTAATAGCTGGTATATTGATGATTTAACCGAAAAACAATTAGAGAGTCTTGAAAAATGGATTGATTTTTTCAAAAAACGGTACAAGATTATAGGCATCATTGGTGATCATGATTAATCTCCTTATAACCATAATCCTGTCCTTCTGTAGCGAGGGACAGTCTATGGAAGATTTTAGGTAAATGGTATAAAGTCTAAGACAATTTGTTCTAATAGTTTCCTACAGATAGTGATTTTGACTACCGTGAAATAAACCTTTCAAGCATCAGACTCAGATTCCACACTACAAACATCTAATTTACTATGGTCAACACCTATCCATTTTTCCCAAGTACGAGTACTCGTAATTCTATATAACTGCAATATATTTAATTAGTTCGTTTTTATGAAATGCCTGATGCTTTCTATTACCTTGTAAATATCCAGTATTTTTTTTAGCTACGGAAACAATAGATTAAAGTACTCGAAATTGATTGCACGAATACTTATTAAATTCAACTTGCTGAGTAATACTAGTACACACGTTAATCACCTCAAACTGTTCCTGATGGATTTTATCATAATGAACCTTGGATAAATTATTAGTTATATCGATACCTAAATAAGCACAAGCACCAAAGAACATCATTGAGGAGTCTAAAATAAATAAATACATTTCAAGTGAAAGTAAATTTCCATTTTGTCCTTGCAAGTATTCAATGACTCTATAAATAGATCTAATTAAAATGAAAATTGAAGTAATAATAAGACTCGATAATAATACCACCCAAGAATCTCTGGTAAATCCTGACTTAATCCACGCTGATTTTACTTTAGGGTAATATCTAATCAAGAAACAACAACTAGTTACAATAAAAGTACTAAAAAAGATTAGTTGTACCCATAACCCAGCAATAACAATCTTACTACCAATATCAAAATAATGAATAGTATCAGTAGCTTGTACAATACCACCAGCTGTTTGTAATAAAATTGAAATAACATCACCAATAATGAAGATCTTAGTAGACCACTTTATAGGTATCAAGAAGTATTCTTGGGCGTCATAAACTTTAACAATTTCTCCAACACTCATATAAATCGATGCTGCCATAGCCTTTGGTGCAATTAATAAAACGACCGATTGTAAAATATAAGCATCTAGTGAATTATTATTATAATGATTAATGATTCTTCCGATATAACCAATGCATTCTAATATAAGTCCAACTAAAAATGGCGATAATATACCAATAAATCTATTCGAAATACCAGCTGGTAAATTCTTACCGAAATTTTTTTGTCTAATCATTAGGAATATTTGATAAATGGCTAACACACCAAATAATACAGCAAATTCTACATTAACGCCGAAGTTTACTTCATATTTATAAGCTTTCCATGTATAGGCAGTTGAATCTTCCCAAGTATAAGTAGTTGAACCTTGATTCATTTCTCTCCAAATTGTAAGACAATAGAGTTAGCTAAAGGTGCTTACCTGGTAAAGGTTCTTGCAAAAATTTGATTCAATATTTGCATAATTGATGTACATGTAAAAAACTTTCTTTTTTCTCTGTGTTAAGGTCGTGGTTGCGTCGCATACGGAATAATACATTATCTTCTTCTTAAACTAAAACTTTTAGTGATTAGAAACTAAAGTTATTATAATGTATCTTAAGGTATTCTACTCAAGAGGAGACAAGCGTTTAATGAACTTGTAGCATTCAATCATTTATTCTATTCTTATTCCATATATACTGCTCGATTACCATCAGATATACTTTTGAGGCTAAGTAAACGTTAAGGATTGATTTACGAGCTCTCCTTTTCTAACGTTTCCGCAATTTAACCCTTCTAATTAGGATTTCTATAATTAATCCTGGCACAATAATTATCTACATCTAGTGAAATGTCAGATGATTCTATTATCCTGTAAAGCTACGATATCCTGCCAATCCTGACTCTACCAACAGAAATCACTAGGTACCAACTTTTAAAACAAAATGCTCAATATATTACCATACGGTGAACGAATTAACTACTAAACATAATCTATAATCTAAAGTATAATCATAGCTCCTGCTGTTTCTATTTATTTGACAAAGTACCAAGCAACAATATATTAAAGTAGTCTATATTGATTGCACGAATACTTATTAAATTCAACCTGCTGAGTAATACTAGTACACACGTTAATCACCTCAAACTGTTCATTATGAGTTTTATCATAATGAACTTTAGATAAATTATTTGTGATATCGATACCTAAGTAAATAAAACCACCAAAACAAATCATCGAGGAGTCTAAAATAAATAAGTACATTTCAAGTGAAAGTAAATATCCATTTTGTCCCTGTAAATATTCAATAACTCTATAGATAGATCTAATTAAAATGAAAACTGACGTCATGATAAGACCCGATAATAATACAACCCAAGAATCTCTGGTAAATCCTGATTTAACCCAACTTGGTTTGGATTTAGGGTAATATCTAATAACGAAACTGATACTAGTTACAATAAAAATGCTAAAAAAAATTAGTTGTACCCATAACCCAGCAGCAATCATTTTACTACCAATATCAAAAGTACCCGTAACTACTACACCACCACCAGTTGCTTGTAATAAAATTGAAATAATATCACCAATAACGAAGATTGTAGTGAACCACTCTACACGTATAAAGCAATATTTCTGGACTTCATAAGCTTTAACAATTTCTGCAACATTCATATAAATTGATGCTGCCATAAACTTTGGTGCAATTAATAAAAATAATGTTTGTAAAATATAAGCTTCTAGTTCACTCTTATTATAATGATTTATAATTCTTTCAATATAACCAATACATTCTAATATAAATCCGACTAAAAATGGAATTAAGGTACCAATAAATCTTTTTGAAATACCAGTTGGCAAATTCTTACCAATAATTTTTTGTCGAACCATTAAAACTATCTGATAAATAGCTAAAACTCCAAATAATACTGCAAATTCTACATTAACACCAAAATTTAATTCATATTTATAAGCTTCAAAAGCAGAATTAGTTGAGTCTTCGTTCATTTCTTCCCAAAATTTGAGGCAATAGTGGTATCCAAAGAGACCTAGTAGAGGTTCTTGTAAAAGTTTGATTAAACGTTGGTATAATTGATGTGCTTTGAAAACTTTCTTTTTTCTCTGTGTTTAAGGTCGTGGTTGCATCTCATACGGAATTATGAGGTTTCTTCCTCGTGAGCTAAAATGTTATAGATTGGAACCTAATGCTTTTATAAAGTATCTGAAAAAATTCTAACTCAAATGGGGTCATATATTAAATAACCATGTCGCCTCCGATCATTATTTTGTTCTTAGTCCAAAACTATTGATCAATTACTATATGTCTTTTCAAATTAAAATCTCAGGAAACATTAAGGATCGATTTACGAGATCTCCCAAATTAAAGTGTCCGCGTTTTAACCTTTCTAATTAAGCGAATTCTATAATTAATCCTGGCTTAATAATTATCTATATCTATTTATAACTCCATTATGTGGAATTACATAGGATCATGTAAAGGGTGGTATACCGCTAAGCCTGAATACTATATTAATAACAGCCTATATTCACCATCTAAATGCAGATTAAGCCTTTATCATTACAGTTTTTAAATAACCTTCATTGGATGGTTTGATAATTTATCAGACGTAGATTCTAATGTATTTCCAAACCCTTCAAGATTATCTACAATTACACAACTAACTACGTTAATAATATACAGACTAGGATTAATCACTCTATGAACTGCGGAGAGATGCTGTAAACCAAGAAATTATACGAATGAATAACTATGATTCCCTAGTAAGGGCAGTGCTTTTCAATCAAACAGTTTAACTTTATACTATCCTTATTTCAAATTGTCCTTAATTCAAATTTTAATAGGAAATAATGACTGCGGTTTCTTATTTCTCTTCCGATTGATAGCTGATACAAAGCTTGGTATCGTATCTAAGAGCACTTATGTTTACTAAGTAAATGACTTCTAGTGTGTTGCACTCATAAGTGAGAAACATTAACCGAATAAAAAGGGATAATAAGAGCTCCGCATTCCGAAACCCTTATTAACCAGGACGGCTTTGCCGTATGCGATGAGTGATTGCGGCCCCAATCTCCCTACGTTTACATAAATCCTGTCACTATCCCACAAAAATTTGTTTGCAAGTTTGGAATACAATTTTTTAAACAAATAATTGGGCATTTCAAATAGTCCCAAATTAAATAGAAAGTACCAAATCTTTTAATTATCAATCAGCTAGATCAATTTTAATTTTAGAGAATGTCCAGTGATACTACTTATACTTGGAGGGCCTATGAATATAAACTAAATTTCGGTGTTAATGTGGAATTTGCAGTGTTATTTGGTGTTTTAGCTATTTATCAGATAGTTTTAATGATTAGACAAAAAATTATTGGTAAACATTTGCCAACTGGTATTTCAAAAAGATTTATTGGTACCCTAACTCCATTTTTAGTCGGATTTATACTAGAATGTATTGGTTATATTGGAAGAATCATTAATTATTATGATAGTAGTGCATTAGGTCCTTATATCTTGCAATCGATATTTTTATTAATTGCCCCAGCATTTATGGCAGCTTCAATTTACATGAATGTTGGAGAAATTGTTAAAGCTCATGAAGCCCAGGTATACTTCCCTATACGTATAAAGTGGTTTACTAAAATCTTCGTTATTGGTGATGTTGCTTCAATTTTATTACAAGCAGCTGGTGGTGGTATTCAAGCTAGTGGTACTATTGAATCATATAATACTGGTAAAAAGTTGATTATTGCGGGGTTGTGGGTACAAATCATCTTTTTTAGCACTTTTATTGTAACTAGTGGTAGTTTCTTTATTAGATATTACCCTAAATCTAAGCCAAGTTGGGTTAAATCAGGATTTGCTAGAGATTCCTGGGTTGTATTATTATCGGGCCTCATCGTTACTTCAATTTTCATTTTAATTAGATCTATTTATAGAGTCATTGAATACTTGCAAGGAGAAAATGGATATTTACTTTCACTTGAAATGTATTTATTTATTTTAGACTCAACAATGATTTTCTTTGGTGGTTGTGTTTACTTGGGTATCGATATCACTAATAATTTATCCAAGGTTCATTATGCTAAATCTCGTCAACCCGATTATGAAATGATAAACCCAGGTAAGTAAGGTACTAATTTACAAGAAAGTGAGGATTGAGTTTATATTTTGTTGCATATATAGATTAAAGGTTAATACTCTACCTATTTATCTTCACCTTTATCGGCTTAGCTATATTCGTTAAGAGGGTTTCTACAATATTTACCATCTTTTGTTGAACTTCATGGTCTTACAACTGCTGCATCCATGAAGAGATTACGTGGGAGTAATTAACACTTTATTGTCTATATTTGCTATACGTTCTCTCTTTTTTTACTAAGTAAAAATAGTTATATGTCGGTGTTGTTACGATAAGGGTCCTACCTTAATGGTTATTAATTGCTAAAGAAAGAAAGTTCATCTTTAAATCCTAAATGGTGTGATATTCTTTAATTATGTACCTTGTAAGTAGATTGTTAAGTGCGTTTAAATTCGTTTAATTAGTATTTTATCATTATTAGGTTCATTTAAATATCTTAACCCAAATGATATACAGCATATAAAGATGATGAAAAAGACGCTTTTTATACAGAAGTTGCCCTTGCAGATCATAATAGATATATTTATTCCCATTTATTGTTGTAATATCTGAGTACTTCTCAATGTACAATTGAAAGTACATAAATACCGCATAGCGCTATTTACCTACAAGCTTCGTCTAGTGGTAGGAACCTTTATATACGACTAAGCCAATGTGAGACTATGAAAATCTGACCCCATGTTATAGCCTTGCTAGTACAGAGTTCCTATCACAAATAGAGAATCCATCGTTCATTGACGGAACTCTACGTTGTGAGGTGGTTAAAATGGATGATAATTACCCTGATTAACAGTCACATACTATTAAATACATGGAAATCATATAGTATGCTTATAACCCCTTAATTCCACCTGAATCAAGTTTACGTAGAAAACATCGATAATAGACGTGAAATTAAATATCAACGCGACTCAATGGAATTCTAGACTCTGACGCGATCACCGGCCGGTAGTACTACCAACATGGTATGAGGACCCTACCATCATTACTCTAGTTTAAACCACTATCCATGGTGGAGTCTCTTATAATATTGCTGGATCACTGATCCGAAGTCCTTAGGCTGGGTATTTTTGATAGTTATTGACGATAAGAATGTAATTTGAGAAATTTCATCTGTAACACCGCCTAAACCGTAGTTCTCATTAATCTCACAGATTAATTAAAATTTTTAACACTCGCTTCCGATTCATAGCATAGATTGAATCTTATCATCCTGGTTAAACACAACATCGATAATAAATATCAATAATAAGGATAACCACTCGATCTTCCTATTATATAATTATTGACCAACCGCCGTTTTTTCAATTGGTTTCCACGTTATAATATTGGTTGTATTTACACAGCAAGCGGTTAATTAAATACCATCAAGATCAATCACCTTACCATATCTGCTAGTTTTTTCGAGAATTAGTAATCATCATTGCCATCTAGTTATCGTATAGTAGGTAGCTACAGTATAATTTCACCACAAATAAAACTAACGTTATTAATATTCATATAATTATAAGCCACGACAACCATGGACGCAGGTACGGCAACGTTTAGAGATTTACATCAAGCGAACCAAATAAATGGACCTCCATCGTTTGACTATAATAATTCATCCCGTAAAGCATCACTTACATCGCAATCTAAACCTATGTCAAAAATGTTTAGACGTAAAGATGTAGAAATGAATGAATTTGATGAAGAACACGGGTTGGATATTCAACATTTAACCGGTAATAATGTTAGTTTAGATGATATTACTCATATTAGAGGTAGAGGTCCCTATGCTACTGGAGGGAAAACTTTGGATACTACCCCGATAATCCCTACCTTGGGACCTAATGGTAATATCTCGTTAAATCCTTCTAAAGTTAATAACCTTCAGTATAGAAAGCAAATGAATCATCAGATGAAGATGAATTTGGCGTCTAGTGCTAGAGCCATGAGTTTAGCTGGCGGAAATCCCATGAATAATGATCGATCCATGAGTTTAGGTGGTATGTCACAAAATAATGCTAGAACGATGTCGTTAGGCGTGGGACAACCTGATCCCAGAACTATGTCCATGGGTAGACCAGTACCTGGTTCAGTTCCTGGGCAAATGTATCCTCAGGGACCAGGAGGACCACGAGCTATGTCATTAAGATCACCCAATATGAATCAACCCATGAATGGTCAAATGATGAATGGTCAAATGATGAATAATCAAATGTATCCTCAGCAAATGCAAATGAATATGAATGGACAAATGATGAATGGCCAAATGATGAATAATCAAATGATGAATGGCCAAATGATGAATAATCAAATGTATCAACAAAATATGAACGGTATTCCAAGATCAATGTCATTGGGCCAACCATTAGGTCCAATGTATAACTCAATGCCACAACAACCAATGCAAGGTCCCATGGGACTGATGGGACAACCAGGTCAACAAATGTATCAAAGTCAATTTGGTAATAACTATCCTACCAACAGTAGTATGTCAACTCCAATTAATCAAAGTTCTAATGATCTGTTGATGAATGTTGTTGAAGAAGAAGATGAAGATACTGGACCACCGTCGAAATCAAATTCTCATACCAAAGTCGATGAAGCTACCAAAATGACAGCATTATCTGACGACATCAATCAGGAGGGGAAACTTGATGGTGAAGAAGATAAAGATGATGATGATGATGATGATGATGTAGTTTATAAATTTGATGATAATGATGAAAATGAATTAAATTCACGTAAATCAACCATTAAAAAATCAAATTCTATGAGATTAAGGAAACTTAATTTATTTACTAATGATATTCAAGAAGAACCAAAATCTACCATGGATGTTACGGAAAAACAAGATACATCACCAACATTTAATGTTGATGATCAAGGGAGATTTTCCATGGTTAAAAGTAGTAGCGAAGAATTTGGCCATAGCCAGGAAGATTATAGAAATATTGGTGCCAATGCGAATGAATCAAAAGTTTATTATACCGCCAGTGAATTTTCACCTCAAAAGATTAATAACCAAAATAACCAGGTTGGGGGTAATGACTACGAAGAGGGTGGTGATGAAACTACCGTTCAACCAAACGATACCAGAAATGATTCTAATGATACTGTAAATGAGTTGGATAATAGTAGTAAAGGTATGCCAAGGGATGATAGTAAACAGTTTAAGTCCTTGACTGAAAATACTGCATTCCATAATTTTAGACAGGATGCTACTAATTCCCTGGAATCACAACCAGTTCAAGAACCAGTGATACCATTTAATAATCAAGTTAATGACGTTAGAAACGATTCACTTGATCAATCATATGATAGTGATCAAGATGTTTCACGTAAATCATCAAAGACTAAAAACTTTTTCAAAAGATTGTCATTAAGTGGTGATAAACGTAGTTCAAGACAGGAAAAACGTAATTCAGTATCATCCCTTAATAGTAATAATACCAGAAGATTATCAAAGACTCCCATGGGTACTCCAACTAAAGTCCCTTCTACCCCAGTGGTTTTCAGTAAAGAGGAGTTGGGTATAATGACTGCCAATAATGAATTACTTAATGAATTGGAATTAGTTACCACCGAATTGGCGTCATCGATCAAACGAGAATTAAAATTGGAAAGTAAATTAAAATCAACTAATACTAATGATAGTAATAGTGTGGTAGTAGATGATGAAGAAATTCGTAATAAATCAAAAACTATCATTGATTTACAAGATAAATTAACTAAAGAAAGAAAATTAAGATATATTGCTGAAGAACATGCATTACTATTAGAAAATGGCCAAAACCCATCACCATTAAAATTAAATTATGAAAAGACAGAATTACATCGTCAATTGATCATTAAAAATGATATGGTTAATCAATTAACTGATAAATTATCAGAATTTGAAAATCAAGAAACTGATCCTGACCTTATTAATAAATATAATGAAATTTTGAAAGAGAATGCTGACTTGAAATTACATACCATCCCTAATTTAGAACAACAAATTACGGAGTTATCGAATAGATCACCAACCAATAATCATCATAATGATAATGATCAAAATAATAAAGAATATTCATTAGTTTCACAATATAATAATGCATCAGTTTCAAGTGACGAAGAAATTCAAAATTTAAAAATCCAAAGAGATGAATTAAGAGATGTCATAACCAAATTAAACAATAGTCATAATTATGAAATGAAATTAATGAGTGAAAAAATGAAGAGTTTAGAGGGTAAGATAAGCAAGCAAAATGAATTATTAAGAAATGCAAATTCAAGTAATATTTCAATGAATGAATCCAATGATAATTCTAACAGAAGTTCAAGACATTTAAACACTTCTCAATATAATAATAACAATAATAATAATGGTGATGCCGATGGTAGTTTTAACTTTAATACTAGTGGTGACAAAAATGCGTTAAACATCTTAAATTCAAAAGGTGGTAAATTGCATGGTTTCTCCATTGTGTCTGCCGATAAAAAATTCTTTGATTAGATTTTATGTAGATAATGAACATATTTATGACCAATTGGATTTCTGTAGTAGTATCGCTAATGATCTTGGGTAAATCATTTATCACCTACCGTAACGAAAGGAAATCATGTTGCAATCTTGTAATCTATATTAATACTAAACAGTACTATAAATCAGATTTATTAGTAACCCATGTGAATCTCGAGCAAGATTCTAATCTATAATATCTTAGGCTATACGTAATTTATATACCTGATAAGCAATTAAAAAATCCACTGATAAATTTACTGATAATTGGACCTTGATTATTCAAGATTTTTGTATTATAAACAGATTTTTCAAAGGTATACTTATCAATATGGTTTGTATCATAAGCATTCTTTAACATTTCTAACGTACATTCGGTAGAAAATTCTGGATGACCTTGAAACGTTAATATTTTCACGGGACCGGATTCAGTTATTATGCCTTGAATGGAACATTTTGCTGTAGAACCGATGGAAATAAATTTGGTGGCCTTCACGGTGGGGATAGCACCACTAGAAGGTAATCCATAAACAATATCAGCATGCATTTCTGGTAAATTTAAATGATCATTTAAATGTTGATCATGTTGATTTTTCAATTCATCCTTTAATGGTTTAATCCATTCTAATTTATTAATGGCAAATAATTCGGTATTTAACGTGATGGTGGTAGTACCACATTCCCAACCTTCAGAATTTCTATCGACTTTACATCCCAAATTCTTACAAATAATCTGATGACCAAAACATACCCCAACAATCGGGAAATCTGTCAAGCGGAATATCGTTCTTAAAAATTCATCTAATCGTTTAATCCATAATTCTTCCCCAAATGAATCGGCTCTCGAACCACTAACAAAGATCCCTCTAATTTCTTTCCGTTCAATGCCTCCTAATAACTGTAAATATACTTCATTTAACTGCTTCTCATCCTCCACCACATCGTCACTATGATGATACACCGTATACTTAATACTAGGTAATTTGGCCTTACCATCATCCTCTAATAATCTACAACATAAATCTCCCAAGTCCTTATACTGGTCACTAAGACCAGTGATCGGTTGATCACAATTCAACACTGCAATATGTGCCATGAACTATTCAGGGTGGTATAACCGTCACTTACCAATATTGTTGACGTCGCGGAATCTTGATCCTTATTTCCTGGTGTATAACACTGCAACATTGGCCCTAATTAACGAAATTTACCACCATGATCATTACTATCGATCGGCATACGGGAGCTATGATGATTAGACGATGGTTATATTTGGTATCAATTGTTAGTTACCTTATAATGTTGATTCCCATCTCCCTTGTAGCGTATACCACCTTTTATCATACGTTAATTCCCAATCCCATTGTGCAAATTCCCTTGACGTTTGATGACGTTTCCTCAGAGACGATGGGTCAGGATATGATAAGGTTGGGAGAAATGGTGTCACATATTGATGTTGCTCCCTATAAATCGTTATTCAATCAACCCATATTACAGTATGACGTACGGTTAAATATTGAAATCCTTTGTAATCGAAATCGAAATGATGATGTATATCCTATTGTTACCGAACTTAATACGGGACAGAATAAAGTTAGGAATCAATTTATACTAAATTGTGATGCTAGATATTTATATCATCAAAATAATTGGTTTATACCTTATAATGTGAGATTTTGGTCTCCTCCTGTGATCACCAATATTAACAAAAATACCAATATTGACCGCTATTTAACCACCATATCGGGTCGAGACGTACAACAATGGATAAAACTGAAGCAAATTATCGATTTAAAAGTGTTTAAAAATATTATTATTAATCATGAACGTACATTTTTAGAATTCCATGTCCAGTATCAAGGATTTAGATATTATGTTATCAAATACTATTTCACCTCATTATTGATCGGTGTGTCAATCTTTTGGTCTATAGCTACCACCATTAGTTTATTGGTGGCATTAATATTATTTTATACCAACTATTCCCTAATTCATAATAATTCAAATTTGGGTCAACAAAAACATCCAGAGGTAAAAATTAAACAAGAGTAAATCACCTCTAGTAACTGTATATTAAATAACATTATATATATAGATATATATATATATATATGGGGGATACTATCGTAACCTGTCAAGATTCTCTATCATGCAGCATTTAACGATTTTGAATTGTCAATAGATAATAACGGAATCAATTTTTTAAAATAATCAGCTTCATTTAAATTACTTAAATCATTGAATTTATCATTTTCAACTTTACTGATCAAGAAATTTTCAAATTCATCCACCATTAAATTCCATTCATATATTGATTTCCCTAAATTGACAAAATCAATTGCTTTTAACCGTGAAGGATCTAATAATTGATGGTTATTAATCTGTTGTGTTGTATTGTTCATAAATAAATTTTCAGTACTGATATAAATCTTGTTATAAATATCGGAATTGATGAAAATTGAAATTGTGGGAATCCTTGGAGATTCAGGTACTCGGTAAAAATCTTGATCTTTGCACAAATAGTGTTTATTATTCATGAGTAAAAATTTATCCCTAATTGAATCTTGATCATTGATTAAATCAAATTTATACATTGGTCTGATAATCTCAGGTGGTAATTTAAATAATTCCGATTCCTTGACCTCTTCCTCTTCGAGAGATGATTTTGAAGATTCTGATAAATCAGTCAACGATGTTGGAGTTGAGCTAAATGATAATAAACTGGGGCTTGATGAACGTGAAGTTAACGATGTGGCGGATAATGATGTAAAAGAAACTGACTTTGGTGCTTGTAACTTTCCAAACATCCCGTTATTATTATCATTATTACCAAATTCTTTATCATTCTTTCTCTGTTTTTCATCTTTATCATCAGTAGTTAATAATTTAAAAATCTTTCCAATGGAGTTAACCAAGGAATTTGACCTTTTTTCATCGTTGGACTCAACTTTAACGTCCGATAATGAATTACATGAATAAATTGCTTCATCAAAAATCTCATAGGGGTGAGTTTTCTTTATAGTGGTTGAATTAATTAATGATATTTCATCATCATCGGGTTTAAAATCCTCAATATTAATCACCGTGTTATCATTACCGTTAGAAATGGGTAAAATTGTAAATTTTTTATTAATTAATGGATTATCGGGTCTATAATAAATTTTCTTAAATTCATTAGTTTCATAAAACTTACCAAACACTTCATGACACTGTTTTAAATTATACTCAATATTGAGCGATATTTTAATAGAATTTGAACTTTCAAAATTATTGATTCCTACAAGTCTCCATGCTAATAATTTAATGTAATAACTTCGTATGATTGAATTATAATTAATGAAAAGTTTTTGCCAAATAGTGGGGGAAATTAACCAATTGATGAAATTTTCTTTGAAACTTAATTTACCATCTTTGTACCATGGCAATTTTTCAAGATCACCATTTTGATTAAACTCAGGTAGTATTTCAGGAATATAATTCCAAATGTTAAATAAAAATGACAAATTTTTCAAAATAATTTGGACATGATCGGTATTTTCAATCATCAAATAAATCGATTGCAACCAAAATTCCCATCGAACCACTTCAAAATAATTCAAAAATTCTGACATAATATTTAACATTAATGAATTTTTATTGAAATCATAAATGCTAGTTTTTTCAGCAAAATCCATAATGATTAAATCAAGGAAATTTATTAATTTCTTACCGATGACAGAATTTGAATAATCAATATCCCTGAAAGTTCGGAAAATTTTAAAAATTGAATTATAATAAATTTGATTTTGTTTTTCACTGTTACTTAAACCGTCACTATTATTATTATGGAAATTAACATTAAATTCAGGATATTTGATCTTGGAATTATTAGCAGCAATTCTAGTAATGGAAACTTTGGTAATTTGGTAAATATGACTTAGTATAATATTAAATCCCGGTAAATTTAATATTATTGGATTGCTATTGTTATCTAAATAATGAAATTCTTTAGTGGTACGTGCCATGAAAAGATTATCAACAATTTCAAAATAATGTCTCAAGAATGAATTGAAAATATCGGAGTCACTATTTAACCACCTTGATACCCATGATCCCAGAGGATCCTTAATGCCTTGAACGGGGTGCAGTGGTGGTAATAAACAATTAATTAGTGATTTTTGATGGCTACCTTTTAAAGTTTTTAACCCTTGATAATTTATTAAATAATGTAAATGTTTAGGGAAAACATTATATAGGTTATCTAGATCAGACTGATTTAATGGGGAATCATGTTTAAAAATTTTAAAATTTTCTTCAAAAATTTTTTGCTTGATATTTAGTAAAAATAATAATGCATTACTGACATTAGGAATTTGGAAAAATGAATAGGCAAATACTTTACCAATAAACGCTGCTATGGATAGTGATAAATGTTTAATGGTGGATAATTTATTAATGGAAAATTCTAGGGTTAAAATTAATAGTTCTCGATAATTATCATGATAATTCGACTCCATCATATCGGTATTAAACCATTCAAGTCGAGAAATAATTCTTGAAATACATTCCAAGTAAACCGAACGGTCGATATTTGACAAGCTATTGGAATTGATTAAATTATGAAGTAATGATGACCACCATTTTAAAATTAACGAAAGAAATATTGATACTAAACTTTTATAAGTTTTGGCATTAATATCCTTGATTCGATTTAAATAATTTATTCTCAAAAATGGTAAAACCACCGTTCGTAAAATATTGGTGGTATAAATATCATGATGTTTAGCATTAAATTTATTAAGGCCAAGTTCTAATTTTTTAAAATGTTTTAAAATTAATTTGATATATTTATCATTGGATAATGATGATAATGATACGGTAATTTTACTAGAAGCTTTGGATGTGACCGATTTGGATGATTCAGTAGAAATTGATTTACCAGAAACCGATTTACCTGATTCTGATCGATTATTTAACGATTGTTGGGAAAATGACTTGGTAACGGTACGTTTAGAACCACTAGACCGGATGGACGATGACGATTTATTTCTTGATAGGGTATTGGCAATGATCGACGTCATATTAGGATTTATACAATTGATAAGTTAATGATTTTGGTATGGAGCGTTGCACGAGGTATGGAGCGTTTGGACAATACTGACCCGTATGATGGTTTGCAAGTACCCTGAAGGTAAACAAAATTATAATACAATGACAAGGCTTATCAACTTTTAATGATAACCTATTATTCACCGTCAAATCTTACCAATGATAATTAATCCAATATCGGATGATGTATATTAAGCGAATGTAGTGTTAACCTTGGTAAATTAGTCCTTGACGATATCGTTCAATTATCACCAAAATTTATATGTACCACTGCTTAACCGTGTGAGGCGGATATTATCAACAACAACGTTGTTTCCGGTAACTAAAATTGCCAGGGTAGTATAGCAAGGGATAGTTAAACCACAACAGAATCTTTTAGTTGATCAACGGTTAGGACAACGTAGTAAACGATTGATAAACTGTCAGATGAGTTGTGGATGGTGCAATAACAGCAAGCGTCGTTTGTGTCCAATGTGAGACAATTTCAGTCGTCAATTTTACCCTATCTCAACCATCTCGCACCAGTTCGACCCCAGACGGCGACGATAATGAGATGGAACGCTAGCGTAGCATCAGCGATGGCTATGGTACTAGACCTCACCTGACGTTTACGAGATTATCCAGAGACCTTCAGAGGACCTTCAGGGGTAGAGGGGCATCTCTAAACCCTTAGGGGAATGATAGACATTGAACGCAGGGGAGATGTCCTAGTGTCCAGTGTCTAAGTGTCTTAGTGTCTTACGGTATCGACACTCAGTGAATAAAAAATCAATCAGGGACCAAATGGAACCCGTATACATAATTTTCATAAAAGATAAGTGACACTTCAATTATTAACTATTTCATGTAGATTCTCCGTATGAATTGTATCGAAGACAACCGTTTATTATCTTGTAAAATATTTTGAATAGTCAATAATTGTGTATACCAGAGATTTCACTAGTGAACCAAAGCTTTTATCAAGTAAATCAGTGGTACCTGATGGGATTGGAATAAATTGTGGTACTCATTAATACCTCCAATACTTTTAAATTTGATAATTTATATAAATAACTTAATGGTAAACATTCTACTTGTTTTCAATTCATCATGGCCAATATCATATAATTTTAAGATAAACTAAATATTTTATAATTTTCTGGTTGGAATGTCTCTAAAACATCCTACCATCACCTCAGGGATAGTATTTAAGAAATCATTTTCAACAGCAATTTCAGTCAACGTACCTCTACATAATGGTGAATAAGGAACAATTGGAATATTATATTTGGCTGCAGTAGAGGAAAGTGGGGGTTTGTGATCTCCTTTTTCATCCACTAATTATAATGATATCATCATACGGATATAAGGCTAGATTATATCCGTTATAAGGATAGATTATATCCGTGACAAGGCTATTTTGTACCCGTATAACGACGCAAACTTGTCTATTAAAGAGCCTACGGAAAAACTTTCGAGGCTCTCCGTAGGGCCCTTTCCGTCGCTATGCGATCTGCCACCTTCCGTATATTATGCATCAAGCAGGTACCGGTATTTATCGATATAGGGTTTATTAAGTATCATTGTAGTATAACTTGATAAAACATAGGGAATAAACCTATGATCAGACTACTAGTTGAACCATGGTTACCATGAATGCCATGGCGTCAATGTTTCACCGTTATCGTTGCCAATAATTTTATAAGATGATGGTGCGGCTGATGGAACACCTATTTGCCGTCTCCACTCATTGGTGCACCAATTTCATACTATATAAAGATGCTATTGATTCACTAATTGGCTTATAATAAATTTTATTTTCAAGTATTAATAATATGGCCAACGATAAACCTTCAGGTGAAAAACCTTCAGGTGAAAACCCTGGTCAGAAATATACCGAAGCCGATGCTGGTGATGGTACCAGGAGAGAAGATCAATATTTACATGGTGTAAAATTAATCGTTTGTTTAGCTTCATTATTTCTTAATATGTTTTTAGTTGGTTTAGATCAGACGATTGTGACAACAATTGTAACTGATGTTGCTAATCAATTTAATAGTTTTAATAAAATTGGTTGGTTGACTTCCGGTTTCTTATTACCCATGACAGTATTATCAGCTAATTGGGGACAATTGTCAATTTTATTTGGTAGGAAATATGTGATTCTCGTATCACTTTTAATTTTTGAAGCCGGTTCATTAATGTGTGCTTTATCTCAAAATATGAATACCTTAATTGGTGGTAGAGTTTTAGGTGGGGTTGGTGCATCAGGTATTCAGTCAAATATTTTCATTGTTGTTAGTGAGGTGGTGGATATGCATTATAGACCGGTAGCTTTTGCATGCTTTGGTGCCGTGATGGGGATTAGTTTACTGGTGGGACCATTAGTTGGTGGTGCTTTAACATCAAATGCTACTTGGAGATGGTGTTTTTATATTAACTTACCCATTGGTGGATTGGCAGCTATACTTTTCTTTCTTGTATTCAATCCCCCAAGACCTAAAATAATATTGAAAGAACAATTGAAAAAAATCGATTATATTGGTGTATTTTTATTAGCAGCAGGGTTAACAGTTTTTCTTGTCGGTTTAACGTTTGCTTCCACGGGTGAATATGCATGGAAATCATCGGCCTTTATATTATGTGTTATCTTGGGAGTAGTTGTCACAATAATTTTTGGTATTTGGAATTGGAAATTTAGTCCTCATAGATTAATTCCCATAGAAGTTGCTATGGTACCACAAATTACAGCCTGTGGAATTTCAATTTTAGGAATGTTTGCCTCATTTACGGCAATCGTGTTATATTTATCAGTTTATTTCCAAAATATTTGTGGCAGAGATGCTTTGCATACCGGATTAAGTTTATTACCAGTTATTGTCCCCATGGCTATTGCATCAATATCTGGTGGTGTTGCAATTAGTAAAAGTTCAATTGTTAAACCATTTGCAATGGTTGGAACAACATTTATTATTGTTGGTGCAGGATTATTAACATTATTGGAAGTTAATATCTCAGTTGGTAAAAATATTGGATTATTGATACTTTCTGGTTTCGGCAACGGATTGGTTATGCAATCAATTATGGCATCGTCTAATTTAACGGCTCCAAAAACTCCAGGTGCATTAATAATGACAACTTCTTATGTAATGTTACTAAGAAATCTAGGTGGTACATTAGGTGGTATTTTAGCTGAACTTACCTATAATACTTCATTAAAGAATAAGTTATCAAAAGCTTTAGTTGATTTACCAACCACCGATCCAGAACTTTATAAGGATTTATCCCATTTTACTGTTAGTGAATTATCAGCATCAACTGCAATTTTAAATACTTTATCACCTGATGCATTATATTTCATTAGATCATATATGATGAAATCCATTAAAAATGTATTTTATTTGTGTATCGGATTGGCTGCAATTTCATTTATTGCTGCAATTTTTACTACTAATAAAAAAGTTCCAAGGAAAAAAGATATCAAAACAAAAGAAGATAGAGATGCCGAAGATAACAAGGAAGATCATGAAAATAATGAAACTAATGAAAATAATGAAAATACTGAAAGCACTGATAATGGCGATAGTATTAAAACTACAACAGAAATAGGCTTTAATAATGATAATAAAGTTTAATCAACGTGTATATAGATGATCAATAAATGTTCAATTTGATATTTACGATAACACTTCAGTATTCACCTAGCAAATTTTGCAAGTAAATAATATAATGTCTACTAAACCTAATTAATGATTAACTCGTAGGTATGCAGTTCATTAGAACAGAGCACATGGAGAATTGGGATTCTGGCAGTCAAATCTTTAAGTAATCTGCCAAAGGAAGAAATAACAGTAAACTGCTGATATTTGAAGTATTTATCAGACATTAACAATTTTATATAAAACATTAATAAATAGCAGGTTATCACTATAAAGCTTATAAGATAGAAGGAACTCGGTAATTAAAAAATCAATCAGGGAGTAAAGGGAACCATATATTTAATTTTCATAAAAGATAAGTGACCCTTCGATTATTACCTATTTAATGTAGATGTATCTAAGACTAACCATTATATTTTCTTGTAAAATGGTTTAATCGGAGGAAGATTTTAAGGAGGAATAAGTGCATCAGGTGTCCAAGCAATTTTATTCATTATAGTTAGTGGAATTGTTGATATGTACCAGAGGCTATTGGTCTTTTCAGTATTTTCTACGGTAGCTGGAATTTGTGCAGCTGTTGGACCATTAATTGGCAGAGCATTTCACTTTAAGTGTTTCTTGGAGATTGTGCCTTTTTTTTCTTTGTTTTCAATCCTCCAAGTCAAACGAATGTTAAAGGACCAACTGAAAAAAATTTATTAGTACAATTTTATTAGCTTCCAGATTGTCAGTCTATTTCAGGTTCAACATTTGCCTCGACAAAACAATATACTTGGGATTCGGCTGCTGTTATTACTTGTATTATTTTAGGAGTCTTAACAACCATCACTTATATTATTTGGAATTGGATGCTTAGCTGTAGTAGAATAATTCCTTTAGAAGTTACAGTGGTACCGGCCACTGTGTAGAAAATCTGTGGATTAGATAATGGTGAACTTTACTCAGGGTTAAATATTTTTAAGTACTACGTTAAACTGATACTAATTTACATTAACTACTTAATTCTGACCACTGAACTGAATTCAGGGAAGCGTCATCCGAAGGAGATTCACGGGAGATATCGGGAGGTGGTTGATCATTACTGGAAGGTTGATAATTACTGGAAGGTTGATCATTACTGGAAGGTTGATAATTACTGGAAGGTTGATCATTACTGGAAGGTTGATAATTACTGGAAGGTTGATCATTACTGGAAGGTTGATCACTGCGGGAAGGAGTCTTGGGCAGGACTTTGACCAGGAGAATTTCTTCCAATTTATCAATGATACTGAGTTTATCACTTAATTCCTGTTGTACGGTAGTCAACGCAAGTTTAGTTTTATTATGTTCTTGTTGTGCTGCATTAAATTTATGTTTATAATCTTCCACTTGACTGGTTAATAATTGAATTTCTTGTTGTAATGATGATTGAACTTTCTTATCGGTAATTAATTTTTCATCAATAATATCTCTGGCACTTTCAAGACTTTCATTCTTTTTAACCAACGTATCATTAACTGATTTTAAATCATCATTCTCCGATGTCACCGTTGCCAACGCTTGTTCCAATTTATCATGGTCTGATTTTAATTGTATATAATCTTTTTTAGTACCATCATATGATTTGGTCTTTAAATTTAATTCATCAACTAACTTATCATTATGCTGTATTTGCGTTTGGTGATCTTTTTTCAATTGCTTGATATCATCGGCATATGATGCAACTTTATCATTTAATCCATTGATTTCGATTTGTTTGTCATTGATGGATTTTTCAAATTCCAGATATTTAATCTTGAATGCTTCATAGATTTGTAATAAACGTTGTGTTTCAAGGTTTCCATTGATATAGATATTTTTAGGTTTAATTTGATCTTTGTTGTTTTGAACCGTTTCTGGTTGCTTTGCAACTGGTTCTTCTTTGTCAACTGATTTCTCATCTTCTTTATCTTCAACTGTTTCTGGTTGTTTTGCAACTGGTTCGACTTCTTTGTCAACTGATTTCTCATCTTCTTTATCATCCTTTTCATCTTCTTGAACTTCTTGAACTTCTTGAACTTCTTCATCTTCTTCATCTTCTTCATCTTCTTCATCTTCTTCATCTTCTTCATCTTCTTCATCTTCTTCATCTTCTTTATCTTCTTCATCTTCTTCATCTTCTTTATCTTCTTCATCTTCTTCATCTTCATCTTCTACATCCTCCTTTTCAATTCCTTCCTCGCCAGTCTTATCATCCTCTTGTTGTTTCACTTCCTTTGAAGCTTCCTCAATATTCCCTCTATCAATAATATGAGAAATATCAAGCTTATAAGCCTCTTCATGGATTTTTATAGCATCAATATCTGGCACAAATTGTTTAATATTATTAAATAATTCAGCGACTTTACATCTAACGATATCGTATAATTCAAAATCATGGCACTTATCATGGTATTGATTCTTCCAATGTTGTTTATCGACTTCAAGGTCATTGACATTTTTCTCAAGTTGATGATACTTTGATTTAAACTCCTTCAACTCGGTGGTTAAATCAGTCAATTGACGTTGATGACTTTGCAAATCTTCAGATAATTTCCCGATTTCTTTATGCTTGTCATTATTGGAAGTTTCCAAGGTAGTTAATTTTTGTTTGATATGGGTTATATCATCAAGGTTTAAGTCGGATTCCAAGGTTTTTATATCATGTTTATACGATTCCAATGTTTTATAACTTTGTTCTACTTGTGACAACTCTTGTACCTTATCGATTAATAATTCCTTATCATGATGTAAATCATCAACTTCTTTACACTTTCTATCAAAGTTTAATTTAAAGTCTAGTAAATCATTTTCATATTTCGTGATCTCCACTTCAGTTTTTTTAACCAATTCTTGATATAATTTCAAATTCAATTGTTTATCCAGGTCAAGATCTTGTAAGGTTTTCGACAATTCTTCAATCTTTAAATCTTTAGCGGTAATTAATTCTTCAATTTTACTATTCAACTTGAATTTATACTCCATCTCTAATTTATTCTTATCATTTTCACTCAACTTCAATTGATGCTTTAAATCATCCACTTGTACGGTAAATTGTTTAATCAATTTATCACTTTCATCATTTATCAGCTTTAATTCATCATATTGTTGAGTCTTGACCAGGGATTCCCGTTGTAAACGATCAATGGTGGTCCTCAACTCAGTGATACGTTGCTTACTCTCCTTCTTTTCATCCTCATAGATAATATCACTATCATTATATAATACTTCAAGTTGTTGCGTCTTTTGTTGTAAATCCTGGTTGACCGTTGCAAGTTGTTGTTGTAGTTCAAACACCGTGGTATCGATTTCCGATGCTTTGGCTTGGTATAATTGGTAAATTACTACCATCCCTATAGGCCCGATGGCCGATAAATACGAACTCATCGCTAGTTAATTATCGTCGTTTAACTATGTCACAAGCTCTGGTGGTAACTATCACGATCGTTAGGGTGCTATAACGTAAATTACCGTACGATGCCAAACTATGGGTAGTGAGAAATTTGTCCACCCAGTGCGAGTTTTTAACCTCACAAGAGTAGTTAACTAGTTGATCTACGACAAAGCAATTGCCGATAATTGTGATATTTAAACATTACCCGAGGATTGTAGGGATTAATCATAATCATTAGCGCTAATAGTATTGATACCTTCATTGTCACCATAATTAACGTTTGGGACCAGTTTATTGTAAATAACCGTCATTGAGATCACCATGGATATCACCCCTGCTAATGTGCAACGAGCTAGAAGTAGAAGTAGATCGAGGACTCGTAATTCTACGTCACGGTCCAGTAGTGTAAGACGACCATCATTAGCTAGTAAACGATCGTTATCATCATCATCATTAACCAAACTAAACATTACCCCCACCACGTTAATTGAAGGTGATCTTGTGGTACCGTCCGTACAAGCATCGTTGGATAATTCTTTACCGGTGGATTTTTTTAAACAAGATATTTGGGGACTTGTTAAAGCGTTGAAGATTAGTAAATGGCATAAAAAACCGTTGGATTTTAAAAAAATTAATATTATTCGTATTAGTGGAGCCCTAACCAATTCCATTTATAAAATTGAGTATAAAGATGATAAAATAAAGATTCCCTCATTATTATTAAGAATTTATGGTAAAAATGTCGATGAAATCATCGATCGAGACCTGGAATTGGAAGTTTTAATTAAATTATCGTCGAAAAAAATTGGCCCTAAATTATTGGGGATCTTTGCCAATGGTCGTTTTGAACAATTTTTAGAAGGATTTAATACCTTGAATCGATTCCAAATTAGAGATGAAGTTATCAGTCAAATGTTGGCCCGTAGAATGAAGGATTTACATCATAAAATTGTGTTGGATTATAAAGATTATAAAGATAATTTACCCACCTGTTGGAAATTAATTAGTAAATGGTTAAATACTTTGGAAAAAAATGAAATTTTACAAAATTTTAGAACCCATGGTATCCAGGATGAAGATCTCTTTTTGATGAAGTATGATAGTTTTAAACAAAAAATCTTTGCTTATCGGGATTGGTTATTTGATCATTATCATACTAATGGATTTGCCTCCAATTTTAAATTTTGTCACAATGATACTCAGTACGGAAATTTATTATTACATGAATCGTTCAAAGTCGATGATATTATTATTGATCAACAAGTGGCCGTTAAAAGTAATGTTGCTGAAGGTAATTTGAATCAATTATCCACGATTAAATCCACCAGTAATAAAAAAGATGGAAATTTAGTGGTTATTGATTTTGAATACGGTGGTGCTAACTTCCCAGCGTTTGATTTAGCTAATCATTTTTGTGAATGGATGGCAAACTATCATGATGAAGAAAAATCTTACTATTTGGATGAACATAAATTCCCCAATAAATTAGAACAATTAAACTTGATTAAAGCATATATTGAGTATGATTTCCAATATCCTTCATCAAACTTGAAAACTTCCCTGACCCCTGATTTAAATCAAATAACTCCTACTGAGTTGATCCAATTTGAAATTAGAAAAATGTATAATGAATGTATCTACTGGAGAACCACGGTACAAATTTATTGGTGTATTTGGGGATTAATTCAAAATGGACCTATAACTAAAAAAGATGGATTAGTTGGTGAAACATCACATGAAATTGGGGTTGACAGTACTTATACCATTACTACTGGTTTAAATAATTTAGAATTGCATGAAAATGCCGTGGTGGAAGATGAAATTAGTTCAAATGATGATGAGTTTGATTACTTAAAGTTTGCTCAGCAAAAATCGGCATTAGCCATTGGTGATATGATCCGATTAGGAGTTATTAGCAAACAGGATGTTGATAAAGATTATTTAGACCAAGTCAAATATTTGGACTGTGAGGTTTTTGATCTTTAATCATTGATCTTATATAGAGTTATCGTTTCATTTCTTCATGAAGATCATCAAATATTTTGGTGATCGAATACTTGGGTTGTTCCTGCAACCAACGAGTCAAAAAGCAAAAACATTAGTGGAAAAAGTGTCAAAAAAACAAAAATATTAGAAATATTACACAAAATCAAAACTTTCGCAAACTCTTACATCTGATTATTGTCCACTATGCTCTCATTTAGAACTAGAGGTTATAATGGGTATGGAGTTCAATATTCTCCGTTTTTTGATAACAAATTAGCAGTGGCCACGGCAGCTAATTATGGATTAGTTGGTAATGGGAAATTATTTATATTAAACATCGAGCCGAACGGGAATATTGTCAATGAAGTAAATTGGGATACTCAAGATGGTTTATTTGATTTATCATGGAGTGAACTTCATGAAAATCAAGTAGTCACTGCCAATGGTGATGGATCCATAAAATTATTTGATATAACAGTACCTAACTTTCCAATCATGAATTTTAAAGAGCATACAAGAGAAGTATTCTCGGTTAATTGGAATTTAGTTGATAAATCAACCTTTGTTTCTTCATCATGGGATGGTACGCTAAAATTATGGAATCCCCAACGACAACAGTCTATATTAACATTAAATTCACCACAACTGAATGATACCATGATTCAAAATAATCCTCAAGCTCCACCACTATCGCATCAACCTGCTCATCAATCCCAACAACAAATTAATACATCAAATTGTATATATAATGCATCATTTTCACCTCATTCACCATCCACCATTATTAGTTGTGATGGATCATCAAAGGTTTCCATTTGGGATTTAAGATCACCAAAACCATTAATTATAAATTATATCAGTCACTCGGGTTTAGAAACATTAACCTGTGATTGGAATAAATATAGAGCCGATGTGGTGGCATCAGCCGGTACCGATAAATCAATTAGAATATGGGATTTACGAATGATAAATAGGTTAGATCACCAAATTCCTGGTATGCCATCCCATAATTTACGAGGGCCCACTCCGTTGAACGAATTTTTGGGACATGACTTTGCCGTTAGAAAAATCATGTGGTCACCTCATAATGGTGAAGAATTATTAAGTGTTAGTTATGATATGACGTGTAAAATCTGGCATGATAAATCTAATCAAAATGCAAGATTTTTAAATTCTCAAGTTGGGGGATTAAAGGGAGTGATGGATAACCATAAAGAATTTGTAATTGGTTGTGATTATAGTCTTTGGGGTGAACCGGGTTGGGTAGCAACCACTGGTTGGGATGAAATGGTTTATATATGGGATTCAAAAAGAGTTTGATATATATTTAGTTTCATATTGTTACATCTTGGTAGCCTATCACAGTAGTTATATTTAACTTCAATGTAAACCTTTGGCAAATTTACCATAGTTAATGGATTTAGAAGCAACTTTATCTATTTCTTCGACTTCATATCTTGATTTTCTTTAACTTTATGATATCATTGGTCTTAAAAGTGTAGTGCTCGGCGACGTATCATGAAGGTACTATCATGTCAGATAATCGTTGCTCAACATAGGGATTATGTGCCACAGTGACCTTGACTATAATTAACAAATCAATGCTAACCAAACTGGCAATAATTATCCCCAATACATCGATCAATAGTGTGCGGCTCACCAGCTTCCCAATTAGGATCGCATATAAACATAAATAAAGGTAAATAAACCAATCTCAACTATTCTTAAGAACCCTTCAAATTATCCTTGCTAGAAATCGTAGAGAATTAAATATGGAAAGCTTCTACGTAAACCTCGACTTTAAGTATATCTTGAAAGATAAAACTATCCCATCAGAGTTTGAAACGAGCCAATTATGGACCCCTAATCATTTTGGAGGATACTATAATTATGAAATCATCGAAAATTATTCCATTATAGAAGCTACTGTAAAAAAATTGAATAATGGCAGCAATGGATATATTGAATTAATTAAACCAACATTTGAAGTCCCAACGATAACCTTAATATTGCAAGGATCCCAAGAATTTATCAATTATGCCAGACCCATAATTTTCCAACATTATAATCAAATTAGCTTTAAAACGATTGATTATGATAAACCCATTGATCCATCGCTAACTACTAAATTGACCGAATTGACGTCACTTTATGAAGTGGAAATTATTTTAACTAATAAGAAAATTCAATTAATTGGTAAACAAGATAATATTACATTGGTTGAAACCCAGATAAGAGTGTTGATTGATTCATTGAAAGGGTTTTTCATTGAATCAATTGATATTAATTTATCTATTATCCCTCTTTTAGGTGATAAAAACTTGTTTAATTTTAAAGAAATCACCAAACAACTGAATAGTAATATTTATTTACCAGATTTATTACCCGAAGTTTTCAACTCCCAAATTTATTCAAATTTACAACAGTTTAAAATTTGGATTACGGGATCAAAAATAATTGAAATTTTAACCACTAAAAAGCTTTTAATTAATTTAATTGAAAGAATCAGCCATGTAGAATTTTTACAAAAGACCTTGCATGTCAATAAAGAAAAATTAGATATGATGATATTGAATAATCAAAGTGAAATCTTGGAGATTATTCTTGAACATGGGACATTTATTAGTTTACCAAAATTAGGTGATGATATGGATCATGAAATCAAAATTCAAGGAAATAATGAAGAAGCCATTAACGAAACCATAAATCAAATAAATAAGATCACCCAAAATTATTATAAAATATTAATTAATAGTGATAATAACTATCAAAATTTCCAGAATTTATTATATCAAATTATGCCCAATTATAACATTTTTGTAAAATTAAATCAATTAGGTATGGAGATTATTGGTAACAGATTAATAGTTAAACAGTTATTGACTAACCTTAATTCAAATATTTCCAACCAGTATTTATTTAAAAAGATTTCTTTGGCAATTGATGTTGGTAATGAACAAAAAGATTTCATGAGTGGTAAGAAAAATGGTAAAATGTTGAAGATTTTAAATCAATTTAATAATTCAATCGTCAAGTTTATTGCATTTAATGAATATCAATTTATTATCAATGTAATCATTGAAAATTCGATCAATTTACATGATTTAATCAATATTATTGATTTAATCGAGAATGAATTACCATCAGAATTTAAATTTAATATTCCTGAAATTTTCCACAAGTCAATCATTGGTAATGGAGGGTTAATCATCCAAAGTATTATGAAAAAATATAATGTTTATATTAAATTTTCCAGTCAACCAAAAACTTTTAATTTATATGGATTTAAACGATTTAATAATGTATTGATCAAGTGTCCTAATAAAAATGCTGCCAAAATTAAGCTTGTGGAAACTGAATTGAAGAATCTAGTGGAAAATTGTGGTAAAAATAATGTAAATTGTAACTACTTGAATTTAAATTCGAATAATTCCATCTATAATTCGATAAATTTTAAGTTATTAAAATCCCATTATAATTTAATAACCAATAATTTTAAATTAAATAATTTGAATGCATTAGAGATTGAATTTGCCAGTTTTATAAATTGGCCATTATCATTACAAGAATTTGATACCATAACTCATGAGAATACGATAAAGAATATTGAAATTAAAGGATCCGATATAAAGATGAAGTTTTTTATCAATAAAATCATGGAAAACTTGCCATTAAATTATAAATTTGTATTAGCTAATACCTTGTCCCCTAGTGAAAATTTCCATGAACAGATAATATTACCGTTTAAATATTTATATAATATTGAGATTTGTGTCATGAATAATGAACTTTGGTTAAGTTATTACGACACCACCAATTTGAATAAAGCCATCGATGAATTAACAAATTGGTTAAGAGTAAATGAGTGGTCAATTGTTGATAAACTGCATTTTGAGTTTAATCCCATTGAACACCCCATTGATGATTTAAAATTTAAAAAGGCTAAAAAACCTTTAGCCAGGATCACGAACGAAGTATAATATACCCTGTTACCCCATAATCACTGGTGCTCTCTTTATAGGCCGCCTGAGCACTCTCTCCCCTTGTTATCGTTTATCGATTGCCTCATTTTGGTTATCGATGCCTCTAGATTGATCCGTCGCTACAAAATTCTTTGATCCCTCGCCTCAAATCATTTATCCGTCGCTTCATCGCATCTCATCACCTCGATGACATGATACCCCACGGTCCTAATTGCGCTTATTGTCGATACTTGATAGTTATTCCCGGCACCTATTACAGTAACCTCATATATTTATCCATCAAACATCAATCTTTACCATATTCCCTTCATTATGGTCACAACATCAATGTATCACTGGTTGCAAAAACGTCGTGTGACTTCATAAGCCTCACATGCGATGAGTCAACGGTCCACCAAGACCTTGTAACTGCAACAACATGGAAAATTATTTCCTAGACACATCAACTGTCCATGATACCATATCAACTGCCTATGTAGTTTTGATGTTGCCCCTAATAAACTATTGTTTATCAAAAAAAAGTTACACAAAACTTGGGAAAAAATCACAAAATTTCGCAGCCCAAAATTATTATACAGGATTACCCAAAACTTTGACAATGCAGGTACTTTAAATGGAAAGCAAATCCACCATCATCGATCCTATACAAATCCCGTTTGATTGTATAATTTCGAGTCAACGACCGTAACTTATCATGGATACTATGGAAAGAGTCAAGACTGAATTAGTCAAGTTTGGATTACCATCCAAAGCATTCTTTGACTTTAATTATGGTACTAGTGCAATCCCACCATCACCATTCAAGAATGAAATATTATCATCAATGTTTGCCTATTCCATGAAGGTATCAACTCCATTAACTATTGCTATCGTTTATTTCTCCTTAGTTCATTATATTAATCCTTTGATTGTTGAAAGACAAGTTAGATTTCAAAAATTGAAAAATGATAAGGCTGACTCCACTAATGGTGAAAAATCTGAAAAATCAGCAAAAGCATCCAAAAGATTACCTCCAGCTCCCTTTAAGTTTACCAAGACAGTTTGGTTTAAATTATTTGTTATTTTACATAATTTATTATTATGTGTGTATTCAGTATGGACATTTATTGGTATGGTGCAAACTTTAACCAATACTCAACAATTGACTAAATTATTTTTTGCTGCAAAACAAATTACCATTGAATCAAAATTTCAAAATTTCTTTCAATCAGTATGTGATGTTGATAATGGTATTTTTAACTTGAATTTACCGTTTAAAAATTTATTATTATACGGTTGGTTATTTTACATTTCAAAATTTTATGAAGTATTGGATACGATAATTATTTTAGTTAAAGGTAAACCATCATCACTTTTACAAAGTTATCATCATGCTGGTGCTATGATGTGTATGTGGGCTGGTATTAGATTCCAAAGTCCTCCTATTTGGATTTTTGTTGTTTTCAACTCATTTATTCATTCATTAATGTACTTTTATTTTACTTTGAGTTGTCTTAAAATTAGAGTACCAAATATTTTTAAAAGAATTTTAACCTCCATGCAAATTACTCAATTCGTCGTTGGTGGATCATTAGCTTTATTACATGGTTTCATTTATTTCACCGATTCCACTACCAATAAATTAATTAATTGTATTTCCACTCCTGATCAAGCCTTACCATTAATTATAAATGTCAGCTATTTAACTCCTTTGACTGGATTATTTGCAGCTTTTTATATCGAAAGTTATATGAAAAGAAAGTAAATATTAATGGACATGAGTGATAAGAAGTAAATGTATAAAAAATGAAAGTAGGATACGACTACTTAGCAATAAGATATCGTTATTCATATAGTAAATATAAATATATATATATATATAAATTAGTATTTATGATGTCATGTTCACTCAGTAATCCTGGAACGTAATCTATCAATTAATCATAATGTTGAAATGACCTTTAACGAGCATTTTCAGAGCCTTTTTCATCATTTTATGAGGTCTCATACCATTCATCTGTAGTAAGTATCCTGCAAAGGGTTCTTATCCTCTTACTCATCAACTCCTGAAATCTAGTCCAACTACTAATGGACAATGCAATACATAAAGTTACTCAGATTCCACTATTTAGTCATATGGGACTTAATCCCATCTAACCATCCTTAAATGACAAAGGTCATCGTGGTATATAGCTGCTGCAGAAGCTCATTAACAGACCTTCTACAAGCATTATATGATAATTAAGAATTAATCCATCATAGTTGTCATGGACCGGACAAATAACATAATGTTAAATATTGATAATGCCGCTATGGAAACGATAAGTACCCACATTTTAATGGTAACAATTCTTACTCTCTTTTTACGGTATTCTCGTAATGCCTCGATATCATCATTACCACCTATTTTCTCCATTATAGCTACTAATCTATATCAATTATTCCTGCGATGAAGGACAGGGGATGTGTGCACATATACGAGTAGTCGTGTCCTCACTCAACGGTTCCATGTCGGCTGATGTCTTACATAATGTCGTAATGAAGATTAATCTGTTAATCAGGTACCAGAGTAGTTTACAAGATAACTGTATTTATTCCATAAAGATCAGTGATATGGATTAAAAAAAATTCATTATGGTATAATGCAGGAAATTAGGTCAAAATTACGGTGATTATAAATTTACTGTGAATTTTGCCATCTGAAGAATGAAATTAAACTGGTAAAAGGTTTACTAAATTATATAATTGCTAGTAACCACGGTATAAAGGGAATAAACGTTATATATTAAGATCTTCATATATCGTTACATATTATAATAAAACAGTACCAATTCCACCATTTTTCTTTTCAACTTGTTTAGTTTCGGGATTAATACCACCATGAATGGGACGAGTTTTATAATTAAATAAATAATAATTCAAAAACCCATCACCATTACCAAATTTACAATCATCAATAAAGTAAGGATTATCTTGACTGGTTAAACAATTGAATACATCAACGTTAAATTTTTTAGCAGTAATCAACGTTTCATTGATTAACTTTCTTAATTGAGTCTTATAAGCATTTTCACCATCATTAATGGAATCACTAGCATAGTAATATAAATAAGCGACCCCCAATTCATTATGTTGAGGATTTTCTAATACGGTAAATGGCAATAAATAATAGGACACAAAATCGGTAATTTTACCATCATCATTTTCAATCACAAAACTTTTAATAACATTAGAATTATTTTCACCCGTAACATCACCTAATAACCAATGTTTCAATTCAGGTTTAGTGAAAACTTGAATTATTTCATATTTTTCTTGGAAAGTAGTAAATAATTCAAATACTTTATCGAAATCCTGTAATTTCATGGGTCTTAATTTCAAATTACTATCATTTGGTAAAGTATAACTTGCCACCATTTCACTTTTGGTTTTACTAGGAGGCAAATGACTAAATCCTACATCATGAAGTTTTAGCCAGTTAAGGGGTCTATGGGCATATCTACAAGTTGACATTGGTGAAGGTAAAATTTGTCCTCCAGTGTACAACGCTTGCCAGATATTTTGTTTATTGACTCTTCTGGTGATTTCTTTAATTAATACCGGAGCTAACCTTTTTGATCTTAATTTTTTATGAATATTTAAGAAATTAATCTCGACGGATTTGATCAAGGTATCAGTTCGGGTCAATTTTAAATCACATGGAGTACCAGCAATAAATGCCACCAATTTCTTGGTTCCCGTAACTCTAACCCCTAAATGCCAATCTTTTCTATAACCAGGAGGTTTTAAAGCCCATTTAAAAAATTCATGAGAATATTTAAATCTAAACGTTGCATCTTGATCTTCAACATAATTTTCATACAATAATTGGTATAATTCATCCAATTCATTGTTATTATCTAAATTAACTTCCGACCATTCAAATCCTTCGATTAATGGTAATGGATCGTTTGGTATATCCTCCACGGTTTTATGTTCGATCGGTCCTTCTTCCAGGATTTCTTCATCATATTTGGGTACTGGTTGAGTTTGCCAAAATTTATGGTCTTTCATTTGTTTCTTTTGGTCGTCATTTAATTGACCTCCAGTAGATAAGAGTTTCAATAACTCTTCAATCGATTTTTTAGAATCTGCCATGGTGTAGTGATCGGTTGAAAAAATTTGAGAAATCTACTTGAGAACGTATATAAATATAGTTGAGGTGCAATATGGTGTTGAAAAATTCCAAATATGATAAACAAGCTAAGAAGCAGTATATGCGTAAACATGGTCTTATACCACCACCAACTGAAAAAATTGTACGACCAAAATGGTCCCTGAAAGCGAAAACTGATAATAAGGAAATGCTAAAGTTGGATATTGATGAAATGACTAGTGATTGGGATTCTGATGTTGATGAAGATATTGTCAATTATTTTTACCCTTCCATGGGAGAAACATTGGTTGATATGCCACTTGACCTGAAACGAAAGGTCAAACGACAAGTGATTGAAGATTTAAAACTCCAACGAGATGAATTATTTAATCAAGATTTGCAAACCTTACAAAATGAAGCACAAGAACGAGAACAATCAGGGATATTTCTAGGTGATGCATCCCAAGCTAACAAAAGTGTGAAACTAACGGAATTTATACCCCAAATCCCTATAACTAAACGGAAAATTAGAAAATTACCTATAAATGACGATGACACGAACTTGAATGACTATGGAATTTCAGTATCGGATACCTTGACCAATAACGATTATGACGAGATATATAAGCAAAAATTAGCTGATAGACGATTGGATCAGATCCTGAGTGACGAATTGATAGGATTTAAAGTTGGTAAGGATCTGTTATCTGATGTTAAAACCAATAAGAAGTCCAATGTGCAATATTTAAATGATGTAGAAAAACAACAGGATGATCAATTTAGACTGAAAACTGAACAGCAAAAGTTTTATAATGACATAAAGAATAAATTTGGTAAACAAAAAGCTACGAAAAAAGTCATTGAATTGAATAACTTGGATAATAGCAATCCTGATCATGTCAACTTTGTAAATAGTAAATTGGTGGATAGAGAGGAAAGCACATTTGATGAAGATTTGGATGCATTATTAGGGACCAATTTTAGTGCAATGAAGTTGGAACAGGACTCGCTGGACCCCATACCAGAATTAACTCACCAACTACCTAGCATATCATCGTTACCACCACTAAATGAGCCACCCTCCAAACATGACACAAAATCCATCAACCATAATGACTTTTTAGATGAATTATTAGGATAATATATATTATGCTAAGCTGTCTGGTGACATCATCGCTACCACTTGGTAAGTATTATTGTATGGTGTACCGGTGTTGGTCGTGGACCCAACAATGACTCACGAAAACGGTAATTGACCATCAACCGCGATGTGAAATCAAATTTTTCAGATACATCCACCGTTAGAGATATTCAGATAAATTAGAGAATAGGTACGATGTTCAGAAACTTTGTTCGTTCCCTTGCTACGGCTAGTAAGTATAACAAAACATCCACCCTTGATAGAGCTACGTTGACCATTAAAGATGGTCCTATTTTCAGTGGTTACTCATTTGGTGCTGATAAAAACGTTTCCGGTGAAGCTGTTTTCACAACTTCATTAGTTGGATATCCTGAAAGTATGACGGATCCAAGTTATAAAGGACAAATATTGTGTTTTACTCAACCATTGATCGGTAATTATGGTGTACCATCTGATACAAAAAAAGATGAGTTCAACTTGTTAAAATATATGGAATCACCTCTGATTCAATGTATTGGTATTGTGGTAGCTGATGCTGCTTTAGAATATAGTCATTGGACTGCTGTTGAAAGTTTGCAACAATGGTGTAAAAGATCGGGTGTCGCTGCAATTTCTGGGGTTGATACTAGACAATTAGTTAGTTATTTAAGAGAAAAAGGTTCATCATTAGGAAAAATTACCATTGGTGAAGAATATGATGCTGATGAAGACGCTGCTTTCGATAATCCTGAAACGGTTAATTTGGTTCATAAAGTTACTACTAAAGCTCCATTCCATGTTGCTTGTCCACCAAGTCATTCAAAGAATATTCATTTAGCCGTATTAGATTGTGGTGCTAAAGAAAATATTTTACGTTGTCTTGTGGAAAGAGGTGCCTCATTAACTGTTTTCCCATATGATTATCCAATTCACAAAGTTGCTAATAAATTTGACGGTCTTTTCATTTCCAATGGTCCAGGTGATCCAACTCATTGTTCCTCCACTAGTGAAAACTTAAGAAAAACTATGAAATTACATGAGGATTTACCAATCTTTGGTATTTGTTTAGGACATCAATTATTGGCATTAGCTTCAGGTGGTAAAACCATTAAATTAAAGTATGGTAATAGAGCACATAATATCCCTGCCTTGGATGTACTTACTGGTAAATGTCATATAACTTCACAAAATCACGGTTATGCTGTTGATATGGATACTGTAAGTGATGAATGGGAACCTTACTTTGTCAATTTAAATGATTTATCCAATGAAGGTATGATTCATAAAACTAGACCAATTTTCTCTACCCAATTTCATCCTGAAGCTAAAGGTGGTCCATTAGATACCAGCTTCTTATTTGATAAATTTTTTGAAAATATTGCCATTTATAAATCCTCCAATGGGTTAAACTTCCCTATTGACAATTCCTTATTGGTAGATATCTTACCAAAGGCTAGAGTTATTTAATCGTATTCGATCGTTTATGAAAAATCATGTTATTTATAAAAATAATAAACGACATCGCATGATAATTTTATTTAAATATCTCTGAGGGTCCCTATGTAACATTAGTTCCCATTAGTTATATAATATATTAGAATATAAGTATTGATAAACTACAATCTAAAATGGACATCATTCAAACCTTTGAAACTACCCCATCCGATCTAAATTTTATGGAAAATCTTTGGTACGCTTGGTATAACTACTGGCACAACGACCTTTTTGCAACCGGGTTATTATTCTTTTTGACTCACGAAATCATGTACTTTGGTAGGTGTTTACCATGGTTTATCATTGATAGAATCCCTTACTTTAACCGTTGGAAAATCCAACCCGATAAATTGCCTTCTAATGAAGAACAATGGGAATGTTGTAAAACCGTATTAAAACAACATTTACTTATTGAAGCATTACCAATTTGGCTATTCCATCCCATTTGTAAAAACTTGAATATTTCCACCACCGTACCATTTCCACCTTGGCAAATTATGGTTTGTCAGATCTTGGGATTTTTCTTCTTGGAAGACATGTGGCATTATGCATTTCATAGAGTATTCCATTATGGCATTTTTTACAAGTATATTCATAAAGTCCATCATCGATATGCTGCTCCCTTTGGATTTGCAGCTGAATATGCCCACCCTATTGAAGTGATGGCCCTTGGTTTTGGTACGGTAGGGTTCCCCATAATTTATGCTTACCTATCGTTACATTATCCAACCTATCAATTACCTGAACTTCATTTATTCACCATTTGTATATGGATCACCTTAAGGTTATTTCAGGCGGTTGATTCTCATTCGGGTTATGATTTCCCTTGGTCGTTGAATAAATTCTTACCCTTCTGGGCAGGGGCCGAACATCATGATCAACACCATCATTATTTCATTGGTAATTATGCATCATCATTTACATGGTGGGATTGGGGGTTAAATACAGAGTGTGGAGCCTTGGCTAAACAAAGGAGACATGCCATCATGATGAAATCATCAGAGAAAAGATATAACTAGCCAGAACCTGTGAAAACATCATAGTCAACCCCATTCATCCAGTAGTCTATATATAAATATATAACGGAACTGAACACCTGCATATCTCTCACCTGATTTACGCGTGCATTATTTTTGGACAATATGCAGGGCGGGTTGGGCGTAACTCCGGTGCACCAAGTGCTGGAATATATCACGTGTTGCCGTGACTGCGTTTTGACAGCGCATTAAAATTTTTCAAAATGAGAAACTGGAACAACTTGAGTGAAAAGTCCCATCAGGAAAAAAACTTGAAAAAAAATTATTAGCCTTAACCGTATGTATTTTAAAAAACAAATAATATTGAAGTAGAAAATAGTATCAAGTCATTATGTGTTAGGATATGAAAATGAAACGATTAGAATATGACTAAAGCAGCAATACCAAATTATAACTGCAATTTATCGTGTGTTTAATTCCCGTTATAACAGTGTGGAATAGTCATCATTAAGTTGAGTAAAATCACTGGGTAAAGCAAATATAAAGGATAATAAGGAAACTATTGGAATAGTGAAATGGTACTATTTATCACCTTCTAGAATAATACAATAAATGTATATAAACATCTTGTTTGAATGCAAAAATACTAACTTTTTAGATGCCTAGATTAAATGAATATCAAGTAATTGGTCGTCGTTTACCAACTGATTCTGTCCCAGAACCAAAATTATACAGAATGAGAATTTTTGCTCCAAATGTAGTTGTTGCTAAATCAAGATATTGGTATTTCTTACAAAAATTACATAAAGTTAAAAAAGCTTCAGGTGAAATTGTTTCCGTCAACACCATCTCCGAAGACCACCCAACTAAAGTTAAAACTTTCGGTGTCTGGTTAAGATACGAATCAAGATCTGGTATCCACAATATGTACAAAGAATATAGAGATGTTACCAGAGTTGGTGCTGTTGAAACTATGTACGCTGATTTAGCTGCTAGACATAGATCAAGATTTAGATCAATCCATATCTTAAAAGTTGTTGAATTAGAAAAAACTGATGATATTAAAAGACAATACGTTAGACAATTTTTAACTAAAGACTTAAAATTCCCATTACCTCACAGAATTCCAAAAGGTGGTAAAATTTTTGAAGCTCGTGCTCCATCAACTTTTTATTAATAGTGTAGTTCATAATTTCATCTGTCTAGTTTATTTTTCTGTCTATCCAACTCGTTTATACTCTTTCCAACTTCTGTTTAATATCGTTTCATCTCATCGCAAAGTTTTTAGTGGATGCAGTAAATTTGTGGGATGTTGGAATGTCATTAGGCATGGTTAACATACATTCCATAGGTTTCCAACTGGGAGATAATGAACCAAGTTTAATATGCATTCTATAAATATACAAAATTATGTTCTACTATAACCTACAATTTAGGTTAAATCTTGTTTAACTAAATATCTAACAATTTCTACTAAATTTCTAAATCCCTTAGAGCTACCGCTAGTTTTACTCAAATTAACGGAACTGAACTTACCAATTTCTAGTACTTCAATCTTGAATTTCAATTTACTAAATTTTCCAACAGTACCATGTATTAAATTATCATTCATGGTAAAATCATGCAATGTACCCTCTAATTTTTTCAACGTCAATGCTGTTTTAAGGAGTTTAAGTATGGTGGTTGGGGGGTAATTGGTATTGATCGTTACTATTTTAGATGGTGGTGCTATGGTGTGAATGAATTTCATAAACCAATTTTCTTTAACTGCATTATTATTAGATTTGGCCTTTGGCGATTTATGACTGAATCTACGGAATACAGTATTATTTTTTGGATTAGGTGGTAAAATTTTGGGACTTTTAGAATTAGGTTCCAGATCAACTGGATAATTTTTAACAGGCACCACGGTATTTATCGGATAAAGATTATGTTTATCTTTCTTATCAGTTTTTGTGTCCAATATTTCGGAGTTTTCTTGTAATTGCTGTTGATTTGCTGAAGATGAATTGGCAGGATGAAGTGATTGACGACCTAAGGTCCGATCTGATTTTAATGATTCTTTTGAATTATTATTACTCAAGCATTCTAACGGTGGGGCACTTTGTCTTGATACCAGTTGCGATTGGGGTCTTAATCTTTTATACAGATGATCCGTTCCTGATAATTCTGGAGTTATAGGTTCAAATTCATTGACAGTTTCCACTAGCGATGTATTATCGATATTATTATCATGCTCTACAAAGCTGCCACTGATAGTTTCTTCTTCATCATGCATCGTTTCTTCTTGGCTCATATCATCTTGAATTATTACATTTTGCGATTGTTCATGTAATCTTTCTTCTTGTAATGTATGATCATCCTCTTCATAATAAGATGACACAAGATTCACTTTACCATGTTTGCCAATATCCTCAATTCTGGCACTGATTATATCACTCAATTCTGTAAATTCAAATTCACTTAAATTAGTCTTCATACCCGTAGAATCATCTATGTTTACTGATAAGAATTCATCGCCATCTTTATCCTTTTCACCCATTGAATCATCATGATAATTAGTGTTATACTTATCCTTTGAGTCCTCGTAGATCTTACTGTCTCTTGCACTAGTTTCAATACCTAACCCTTTTAAATCAAGCACACTTTTACGTGATTTTTTAATCACCGTACCGTTACTTTTCAAGCTATTGAATATTTCAATATCACCCTTTTTCTGATCAATTTCAAATTGATTCAATAATCCGTTAAATGAAAATCTTGAAAATCTAGGGTTTGGAATTAATTCTTTTGATGAATTCAAAGCTTTACCTTGATTTGTTTTAAGATGACCCAAAGTTATTGTACTATCTAAAGATTTTAAACCACTAGATTTAATGGCTTTATTTGTACTTGAAGTACTTGAAGGCATCAGAAGATTATTTTGATGGATAGTAGTATTCAAAGTAATTGGTTTCAATACATTCTTATTGGAACTAGTTGGTAATTGAGGTAATTTGCTAACCGGTTTAGAAATTAATGGTTTATAGTTTTGACCTTTCTTACCATTCATATTTTTATTTTCTTTATCTCCTTCTTCACCATCCTTGTGGCGTGTACCATATTTAGTATGTTTTGCATTGGCTTGTTTAACCTCTTTAACTAATTCATCAGATTGATATTTAATTTCTGTAACTTCCGGTTCCGGTTGTTGATCAAGTTGAGATGGCTGGTCTAATTCGGGTGATACTTCAATTAAATTACTTAATTTTTTAGTGCTGGTAGTTTTAAATATTTTATTATCATTTTCAAACTTTGATGCATGTTTCAAATTAACTAATTTCGAATTATTTCTCAAACTAGTAGCTCTAGAATTTACTGATGATTCGGGTAAATTAACTGATATGCCTAATTTGGCCAATACTTTAGCCGTCCCTTCACTAGATCTTAATGATGCATATGAAGAAGGAGAACTTAATGATTTAGCCCTGAGTAATGAATTAATTGCTTGAAGTCTAGGGTCAAGGCTGCCACCTGAGGGTGCCGTCACATTTCTACCCTTGAGATCGGCACTTATTGGTTTACCCTTGGGTAATTCTTTTGGCTCGGATGCTTTTGGTCCTATTGCATTAACTTTGGATTCCCTTTGTGCCGATCCCTTTAATTCCTTGGTGGCATCAAATTCAAATCCTGAAAAGTCCAATTCGGATTTATGTTTCATCAATTTTTCGAAAACTAAGGATTGTCTCTTTTTCAAAATATCTTCATCAGATGGTTGATCCTTGGATTGAGTATCATCATTAAGTAATTCATTTAAGCCTGATTTGGTTGATCGGGTTGACTTTATGGATCTTACTGATTTTACTGATTTCACTGATTTGGAAGATTTTAAAGATTTTGAAGATTTCAATGATGGTAAATTTGTTTTGATAGATTTAGAAGATTTTAATGATTTAGTGGATTTTAATGACTTCAATGATTTGGATGAAGGTGGCGTTCTGGAAATAACATGATTGTTGAATTTCATGGATTTCTTTTTATTATACGATGTGGAAACCACCAAAGGTTCTTTATTAGGGGTAGGATCTTTAGGTGGTGATGAGTATGATGATGGTTGATGTCCTTGTCTGTGTTGTACTGCTTGATTATGATCAATTACATTACCTTCTCCCACGGTAATATTTGATGGGTTATTAGGGGCCATGGTAGTAAAATCACCATCCATATTTGATTCCACATTGGAAGCATGATCATTACGGTACTTCATTAATAAATAATAAAACATTTTTTCATTATTCATTTCTTGATGAGTTAATTTTTCTAAAATGACATCTTCATTACAATTGTGAAATAAAATGGATAAATTTTTTAAAATTTCTTTATCAACACGAGAAATATCAATGGGTTTAATTTTAAAATCTGATTGATTTAAATTTGGTGGATTAGGATATTTGACTAATAATGGATGATTTAAAATATCTTGCATTTTAATTCTTTTATCAGGATTAACCACCAACATTTTAGAAATTAAATCTTTAGCCTCGGGAGATAAATTGGATGGCATAATATATTTACCATTTTGAACCTTGATTAATAATTTTCTAATATTTTCATCATCAAATGGTAAATGACCGGTTAATAAAGCGAATAAAATAATCCCACAGGACCAAATATCGGATGATGCACCATGATAGTTTTTACCGGCCACAATTTCTGGTGATGCATAATGGGGGGAACCACAACTAGTTTCTAATAATTTATCATCAATTTCCAATGCTGCCATACCAAAATCAGCAATTTTAATATTTTTATTAAAATCAAGTAATAAATTTTCTGGTTTTAAATCTCGATGACAAATATTAAAATTATGCAAGTATTGAATACCATTTAAAATTTGTTTAAAATAATTAATCGCTTCAAATTCTTGTAATTTACCTCGTTTAATTAAATAATCAAATAATTCACCCCCTTCGACATACTCTAAAATTAAGTATAAATCATTCTTATTTTCCCATACATCGTATAAACTCATAATATTACGATGATTAATTAATTTCATAATAATAATTTCTCGTTCAATACCATAGGGTAAACCTCCTCCCATTTTCTTATACTTGGGATTTTCCAATTTTTTAAAATTCAGTTTGGGTAAGATTTTAATAGCGGCTAATTTCCCATTATTAATATTTTTAGCTAATCTAACTCTACCAGTAGATCCTTTACCTAAAGTTCTACCTAATTTCCAGGGACCAATACGATTTTGTTTCCGATTAGAAGAATTGGATGAGGTTGATATTTGGGATAATCGTTTGGAGGCATTTGTAACCGACAAGACAATTTTGTCTACTTCTTGGTCCTCCATGATAACTTGTCAGTTGACTTCCTGATAACTTGACAATTTACTTCTCGAGTTTCTAATAACTTATTATATACGATATATTAATTCCAATCACAAGTATCACGCTAACTCTCTGTATATCCACTATAGTATTACAATCACAATTAGTGTTAGTAGCAGCGTTATTATCAGTGTTATATCAGCGTTACTATCAACGTTACTATCAGACTACCGTCAGCGTCTAAATATATTCTGGAAAAACACTTAACTAATATTTAATTAAACGCTGTAGTATTGTTTTGATTTCAATTCGTGGCTGCGATTTTGTTATTTCAAACACCAATTTTCCTCGCAGTCTCACACTGGGTGCACCGCAGTCAACACGAATGTTTTATGTCCGACAATAACGCTATTATTACTGGTGACAGACGATGAGTGGTACTAGAGATATATTGAGATGTTACTGTAAATTACTGGGTATACCGTGGTTAGGTATCATCATCATAGTCTAATTATCATAGTTAATATCATCATAGTTAAACACGGTCGTATCAGGTCCCTGATAAATAACAACCGTTGGTTGTGTCGCTATCCTCTATTCTATGCGTCGCTAATCATCGATATCGTCGTGGTATCGTCCTAGCCTATCGTACTATTGGTTATACCTCGACGGGATATGTGCGCGGTCATTAATTATATCTCATATAAGGGTAAACAACTAAATCATTATTAAGCATTATAACATTAGTAATAACGTTAAGGTATAAGTATAATATTATCGATCATAATTAACGGTACCTAATAATCCTACTGATGTTTAAATTTAGACAAAAATTCAAATTATCGTCCCATGATGATGATAAAGAAAAAGAGTTACCCAACATGAATAATTTGTCGCTTAATGATTCCCCTGGGGATGATACCGATACTGATGTTAATTCTAATATTAGTAAAATCACTAATGGCCCAGATAGTTTAAGTGGTAGTACTAATACTGCTAAAGTGAATAATGGTCATGGTCAAGGTAATAATCATCATGATGGTGATGATAATCATCAGGTAGATCCTCACAGTGGTCATAATAGTAGTACTACCGAACCTAATAATGGTGAAGCTACTAGTAATAATCCAGGATTATTAACCATTAAAATTTATCAGTCTGATTTAATTCGATTACCCATTAAAATTAAACATGATAAGAATATTCTTCGTGCTTTAGCAGCCAATGCTATTAATGATTTCACCAAAACTTCCCTCCTTGAAAGAATTGATAAATTGGAAAATTCTGAATTTATTGAAAATGATATTAGTTCCCAGTATTTGCCTTCCATTATATCCATCCCCGATACTACTTCCAATACTAATAATAAAATTGTTCGTAGTTTACTTTATTTAACCGTGGAGTTTGAAAATAATGTATTGGTGGTAGAACCTATTAATGGAGATTTAAATAATTCTACTTGGAATCAAGTCATTTCCTTTGATGTTACCAAAACCCTCAAATCATTATCAAGTAATTCAAATTTTTTAAATTTAAATTTATTTGTTAAATTACCCACGATTTTAGTTGATGATAAAAATGATTTACTCATTGGTTCGATTAAATTACCATTGAATTTAAAATTTCATAATAAATCCATCAGACTTTTAAATCATGAATATTTAGAATTCTCATCTCCTCAGTCAGTTGGTGGTGAATCTAATATTAATAGTGATGGTAGATTATCTCCTCCTGGTAAAATCCAAGTTACGATTGATTTTAAACCAATTTTAAAAAAATCATTAACAATTGAAGATTTTGATTTACTAAAAGTTATTGGTAAAGGATCATTTGGTAAAGTTATGCAAGTCATTAAAAAGGATACCAAACAAATTTATGCATTGAAAACCCTTAGAAAACAGCATATTATTAGTAGATCTGAAGTTATTCATACTTTAGCTGAACGTACGGTGTTGGCAAATATAAATAATCCATTTATCGTACCATTGAAATTTAGTTTCCAATCTAAAGAAAAATTATACCTTGTGTTATCCTTTATCAATGGAGGTGAATTATTTTCTCATTTACAAAAGGCTACCAGATTTTCCATGGATAGATCAAGATTTTACATTGCCGAATTATTAAGTGCTATAGAGAGTTTACATGAATTAAATATTATTTATAGAGATTTAAAACCAGAAAATATTTTATTAGATTATCAAGGACATATTGCATTATGTGATTTTGGATTGTGTAAATTAAATATGAATGATGAAGATAAAACCAATACTTTTTGTGGTACCCCAGAATATTTAGCTCCGGAATTAATTTTAAATCAAGGTTATACTAGATCAGTTGATTGGTGGACGTTGGGTACATTATTATATGAAATGTTGACAGGATTACCCCCATTTTATGATGAAGATCATAATACTATGTATAAAAAGATTTTAAAAAATCCGTTAAAATTCCCTTCAAATTTAGAAAATACCGATGCTAAAGATTTATTGATTAAATTATTACAAAAAGATCCATCAAAAAGACTTTCCAATCCTCAATTGATTAAAAATCATCCATTTTTTAAAGATATTGATTGGGTTAAATTAAATAATAAAAGTTACTTACCTCCTTTCAAACCAACCGTTGAAAATTTATTAGATACCAGTAATTTTGAATCAGAATTTACCAATGAAAAACCTCAAGATAGTGTGGTGGATGATTATTTAAGTGAAAGTGTTCAAAAACAATTTGGTGGTTGGACTTACAATGGAGATAGAGTTTTATAGGTTATACATGATTGCTTTTATCTTACCTCTTGAAAAATGATTATTATTTAAAATCAACTTGGAAAAGTGTTATTCAGTCAAAGTTATCTTCAAAGGTATCTTTTACGTACGAAGAGCAGAGAAGGAAAAACTAATTATAACTTTATTAAACAAAGAAAAATAAATCTAACTGAAGAAAGAAAATAAACATTCAATCCTGTTGAATTAATGTCGGGTCAACATCACATCATACTAACAATCCATAAATGATAAGCATTGAAATTTAACGATTAGCTGCATTATTATAGGTAGCTCCGCCTCGTCCTGGAAATTTACTACCCCCAGTTTTACTAGATTTATCTACCGAAGATACTTTACTTAATCCATTATTAGCATTGGGGAAATTTCCTTGTTGTAACCTTTCTTGATCTCTTTTCAAATAATCTTGGTAGGAAGGATTTAAATGTTGAGGATTAGCTTGAGTTATATTGACCAATTGAGGTGGTACAAAATAAGTATTAGGTGGTGGTCCATTATTACCATTATTTGAGTATCCTGGTCCATTTTGTTGCTTTTCAGGAGGATATTCATTACCTTGCTTTTCAGGGGGATATTCATCAGCCCCATACTGGTGAGAACTATACTTTTCGGGAGGATATTTTTCATCATTGATACCGGGTGGAGGTCCCGATGGTGGTCCTGGTGGAGGTCCTGGTGGAGGTCCTGGAGGCGGTGCTTGATATTGACCGGAATTTTGGTCTTGAGGTTGACCTTGAGATTGGTCTTTTATCTCTTGTTGTGATTGTTCATAGCTAGGAGGTTGCATAATTGCTGCAATTTATGTTTACCGTGCAAAGTCGCACTTTCTCACCTAAAAAATTTTCAACTAGTGAACCTCATTAACATAATCATGAAGGTATTTATTCGTTTTAAAAGTACCTCAACGACTAATTCTTCGACACAAAAAGTGATAAATCAGTTGTCAGCCCTTTCTGCATCACGTAAACAACCAAAATTATTGAAACTTTCTCCTCAAGATTTGATTAAACATAAAACGATTCAAAATGCTTGGTCAACCTATCAACTGAAACAAATTAGACAACATCAACACCAGTTAAAATTACAATATCAAAGTATTCAACATGCTATGGAAGAATTAAGAAACTTGAATCTTGAATTATTTAATGCTGCCAATGATATTAAAGGTGTTGGTAAAGGTAAAGATGGTTTCCCATTAGAAATGAGAATCCCTACTGATTTTCCCCCAAATAAACCCTGGGTTTACAATTATGAAAAGAATTAGTGTTTTAGGAACTAGTTATAAATGAAAAACTTGGTGTCATTAATTAGTTGCAAATAAAGTACTGAAATAACCATTGGAAAAAAAATGGCTAAAACTTTTTGTTTCATGTTATGGATCATTTATGGTTTCCTGATATCGGTTGCAATGAAATATCAATTAATAAATAGATTGTAAATAGAATGTATAAATAGGTTTATTAATTTATCCATGAGTATACCCTCTTGAAATTAACCATGCGATACACAGTTATTTTAACCAAGATTAATCGATTATAGATATCTGGAATACTTTACATTGCTGATATAATGTATTTAAAACCATTATAGTTTATGAAAAAAATTATTATAAATTTAAATTATAGAAAATGAAGTTAATTTTATTTAAATAATACCTGAAAAAATGTGATTTTCACAACTCACCGTGAAAAAAAAAAGTCACCAAAAACACTTTTTCAAATATGTTAAAGTGAATAACTATCAAATTAAACTTTGATTATCAAATTAAACTTTGGCGTATTTATATTAATGTGTATTACCACCACCATAAAATACAATGGGTCTGGTTGAGAGTATGAACAGAATATATATACATTAATCATTATTTACATTATCATTTAACCCTTCTTCTTGGTGTGTGATTACCGTCTTTGTCTTTACTACTACTATTAACATTAATAGCACTATTATTGGTATGATTATTACTATTATTACCATTATTAATATCACTATCATCAGGTAAATCAGTGGAATCTTCAATATCATCAAAATCATCCTTAATATCTTCACCTTGACGTTTCATTAGGTTCTTTATATAACTTATGGAACTTAAACTAAATATATGATCATCTTCATTATAGATAATTTTACGTTTATTCTGATTCGAAGTATTTTTATTAAAATTTTCAAATCCTTTTATAATATTACCATAAACTGATTCTTGAAAGTATTCATTTTCCTTTTCATATATACTATCTTCTAAATTACTTAATTTCTCTTGTAGTTCGGCTTTATAATTAATTTCTTTAATTAGCTGATTTTTAATGTCCTGGTATTCTTTACTCATGCTAAGGGATTAAAAAAGGTTAGTTGATAAAATTAGGTGATTTATTATACAATAGCAATTATTTCGTTATGCTAATACTTTTATGCTAACCACTTTGTTGCTAGGTTGATATTTAAGTTGTTGGTAGCTAATAACAAGGTATCGTTGTTGATAATTTCGCGATGCAGTGAATTATGTCTGATATATGGTGATAAACGTTAATACTGTCTGATACCTCCAGACCGGAATCATACCAACCATATGATTCACTAGGTGATGTATATTATACCACTACTACCATTATCATAATTCCTACCATCAATTGTGCCTATTTTATATTGGTAATGGACCATGAACTATATTTGGTAGGTGAGAAATAGTAACATGAGCCGCAGGCATGTATAACGGAGTGAATCATCATCAACTATGGGGCAAATCTGGCAATGACACCCCTTCCATAGGCTATGGAGCATAACGGGTGGAGCGTATTACCACCACCGATTGCCATTGGTACTCTTGTGACATTTCCCGGCACCTACCAGGCTCAACGGATGTAAGGTGGACACGAACCACAATAATCTCCGGCAGAGGATGTACCTGGGATCAATCACAAAGAATCACGGCAAGTAAAATCATCATTATTTAAAATTATTAGATGCTATGATTGGATAGCATCATGGTATAGTATCGGCAAGGTAGAAGGTTATTTGTTAGGGACCATTGGGAGAAAATCATTGGTTGGGCATTCAGGGTAATATTTAACATTCTTAGAGAATATTGTAAACCGTACCAGAGTTCTTTGACCCGGTAATTAACAATAGGTAAATATAGATCTATAACCATGGGTTGCAACCATGGATGTTCCTCGGTAGGGTATACCTTAACCTTTGTAATAGAATAACAGAACTATAGTACTAAATTATAACATGAGAGTATTATTACCATCGTGCACGCTCTACCTCTAATCAATGGTATGAGGATGTCCGACTGATTCTAATCAGATATGAGGATGTCTGATCTCTATCAATAGTATGAGATGTCGACTCATGTCGATAACGTGCAACATGAGAGTAAAATAACCATTAGACAATGAATCTTCCACAGCCATACCATGTTGACCATCATGTGATGATGACACCATAATGGTATGGTGTCATGTTAATACCTATAAAAAGTATCATAGTGTCAGTAACGGGTGATTTAATAGTTCAGTATTACCATCCACCATCCTAACGTCCATGTTATTTCATGATGATTATGGTGGAGGTGAATAATGCATCAAATGATGGTTCGGAAATTTGTTGTCCTTCTCATTTTTTGTGATTCAATGTCAATCTCAATTTATATAAAGGTGAGGCATTCGTCGATTTTTTTCTCCTTCTCTATATCAATTATATTTATATCAATTGTCATTTTCAATTTATTGATACCGAATTTTATTGACTAAATATTATTAACTTAACTTATAATGTCCATTACTAAAGTATTTGCTAGATCAGTTTATGATTCTCGTGGTAATCCAACCGTTGAAGTTGATTTAACTACTTCAAAAGGTTTATTTAGAGCCATTGTTCCATCAGGGGCTTCCACTGGTATTCATGAAGCTTTAGAATTAAGAGATGGTGATAAATCAAAATGGTTAGGTAAAGGTGTTTTAAAAGCCGTTGCTAACGTTAATGATATCATTGCTGAAAAATTAGTTGCTGCTAAAATTGATGTTACTCAACAAGAAAAAATTGATGAATTTTTAAACAATTTAGATGGTACTCCTAATAAATCAAAATTAGGTGCTAATGCTATCTTAGGTGTTTCATTAGCTGCCGCTAAAGCTGGTGCTGCTGAAAAAAATGTTCCATTATATCAACATTTAGCTGATATTTCTGGTGCTAAACAAGATCCATTTGTTTTACCAGTTCCTTTCCAAAATGTTTTAAATGGTGGTTCTCATGCTGGTGGTGCTTTAGCTTTCCAAGAATTTATGATTGTTCCAACTGAAGCTCCAACTTTTAGTGAAGGTTTAAGAATTGGTTCTGAAGTTTACCATAACTTAAAATCTTTAGCTAAAAAGAAATACGGTCAAAGTGCTGGTAATGTTGGTGATGAAGGTGGTGTTGCTCCAGATGTCAACTCACCAAGAGAAGCTTTAGATTTAATCATGGATGCTATTTCTCAAGCTGGTTACAAAGGTAAAGTTGGTATTGCTTTAGATGTTGCCTCATCAGAATTTTACAAAGATGGTAAATATGATTTAGATTTCAAAAACCCAGAATCTGATAAATCTAAATGGTTAACTGGTGAACAATTAGCTTCATTATATGAAGAATTAATTAATGAATATCCAATTGTTTCTATTGAAGATCCATTTGCTGAAGATGATTGGGATGCTTGGGTTCATTTCTTTGGTAAAGTTGAAGGTAAAGTTCAAATTGTTGGTGATGATTTAACCGTTACTAACCCATTAAGAATTAAAACCGCCATTGAAAAGAAAGCTGCTGATGCTTTATTATTAAAAGTTAATCAAATTGGTTCATTAACTGAATCTATTAAAGCTGCTAATGATTCTTATAAAGCTGGTTGGGGTGTTATGGTTTCTCACAGATCAGGTGAAACCGAAGATACTACCATTGCTGATTTATCAGTTGGTTTAAGAGCTGGTCAAATTAAGACTGGTGCTCCAGCTAGATCAGAAAGATTAGCTAAATTAAACCAAATCTTAAGAATTGAAGAAGAATTAGGTGATAAAGCTGTTTATGCTGGTAAAAATTTCCACATTGCTTCAACTTTATAAGTTAATAGTTGATATATAATCGGATGTAAGTTTCTTATTACTCTAACTTAATGATACTTTGGGTGGAGATTAGTGTTCATAGTGTCATATTTATTTTTATCACTCTAAATAAGTTATAATCTCTATATATTTGATAGGCAGTAGCAATTATTGTCAGTAATCATATATCACATATCAACGTTAATTTGTCAAGTTATTGACAATTTATTTAAACAATTCCAATGCTTTATTCAATGTACCAACAACAATATCAATTTGTTTAAAATTATTATATAATGGAACCGGGGCTAATCTAATAACATTGGGTTGTCGTTCATCACAAATAATTCCATTATTTCTTAAATGTTCAAACACTTTATTCATTAAATTATCACTAAATAATATTGATAATTGACAACCTCGTTGATTTTCATCCAATGGTGTCAATATTTTAAATCCATAGTTAAGGGTGTCAGATTGTGACACATAATAAGGTGATGCCACTAATAATTTTTCCATATAATTTGTTAATTGGATTGATTTTTTACGCAAGGTATGAATGCCAATCAGATTAAATATTTCCAATGATGATTTCACGGCCACCACATCAAGTACTGATGGATTAGATTGACGATAACTTAAAGCTGAATTTATCGGATCAAATATTTCCATCATTTTAAATCGATCTTGGGAATTATTCCCCCACCATCCAGCTAATCTAGGGGGATAATCGTTGGTCGAATTATTCTTGGTGTGTCTTTCATGGACGAAAATCCCAGCAATGGCCCCTGGTCCTGAATTCATATACTTATAGTTACACCATACGGCAAAATCTACGTTATCATCATGTAATGATAACGGTACATTACCCACCACATGAGCGAGATCCCAACCAACTATTATATCATATTGTTGAGCATATTGAGTAATGCGTTTAATATCGAATAATTGACCCGTATAGTATTGGATCCCCGGTAAGCAAATCATGGCAAGTTCATGGTGATAATCGTCAATATATTGTAAAATATCATTCGTATGTAAAAATGTTTGACCTTGAGGAATTTCCATTTGCACTAAACTTGATTCATCATAACCTTTCAATTTAACCAAATTTAATAAAGCATAATAATCCGATGGGAAGGCTTGTTTTTCAAACAAGATTTTCGTTTTACGGCCTTGAGGTTTATAAAAACTAATTAATAAACTATTCAAATTCATGGTCAAAGTTCCCATGATAGCCACTTCATTATCACCACCACCAACTAACGGAGCCATTAATGGAACTAACGGTAAATCAATATCGACCCAATTAACCCCGTTACTATGAGCAAAATGGGATTCTACCCCTTTATCACCCCATGCGGTTAATTCATTCATGATGGCTTTAGGAGTAGATTTTGGCATTAATCCCAAGGAATTACCACAAAAATATATCACTTCATCATCCACCGTCTTACCTGGTGGTGGAGGGATGGCAAGCGACTTGAAAGTAGGAATGACAAATTGTTCATCATAATCGTTGAACAGACTAATATTAGGTGTCAGCATGGATATTTTTTTGCGAATCGTAGCACCAGTGAATCATGATTCACTCCGTATTAATATGTATGTAATTAATCTAGATGAACATAAGATGAATAATTGTCATTTAGAAGATGAATAATAGTAATCTAGATATATAAGATGAAGAATAATCATCTAGATGGAACATGAGTACTAACCATTAGTTAATAATGATGGACTACCTCGATTAATGAAATTTTATACGCCGGTAGATATACCTACCCAGAGGTTATTGCTTCAACAAGTACATCAATTGATCAGAACCCGAACGGCTCAGGAATGTTCATTTATTACGCCACCATCATTATTACAAGATTTAGAAGATATTAAAGTGATTTATCGACATTATGCTACATTATACTTTGTATTTATTGTTGATGATCAAGAGAGTGAATTAGGGATCCTAGATTTAATTCAAGTATTTGTGGAGTGTTTGGATAAATGCTTTACCAATGTTTGTGAATTAGATTTAGTATTTGGCTGGCAAGTATTACAAACGGTATTGGAAGAGATTGTTCAAGGTGGTATGGTGATTGATACCAATATTTCCCGTATTGTATCGGCAGTGGATGAAGCTAATGGTCAGAAGGATAGTGTAGGGTTTTTTGATCGGTATAGAAGGTAGAGATCCATCATCATGGTGCCTAACATAACAGCCCATAAAATGTCACCAACAATTAATATAAATTACCTAGGCAACACTATGTACAGTAACTAAATAAATGATCGTCATTACCACCAGCTAGATTTCTTTTTATTCAACAACTCTTTCGTCTCTTGCATTTCTTGTTGACCCTTTTCAAATTGTTCGAGTTGATATTTTTCAGCCTTTTCTTGTTCAAATTGTTTAAAATTAACCAATTTAGGATCCATACTTCGAGTATCTTTTTCAAATGGAGATCCAATCTTGCCGGTTTTCCAAATTGGATCATTAGAACTAGCGGTTTTTTTAACAATTTCCATCAATTCTTGTTGTTCCTTTTGTCTCAAGGCTTTATTCTTTTCATATTCTGCTCTAATCTCGGGAGAAAATCTGGCAATTAATTCTTCATCAGTAGGGGTGGTGTACTTGAAAAGTAACACCCCGGTAGCAATGATACCTGATCCATATACTAATCCTTTCAAGTATCCTCTGACAACAATGGGATCCATGATGGTTGGCAATGGTTTAGGGATGATTGGTCGCATTTTTCACACTAGTGTTACTGGATGGCGGTCCGTCATGGTACCATGATGGTACCAGAATGGGTCCATATCGTCGCACCATCGTCGCACCATCGTCCTGGTACTGCGCTCATCAGTAATTCCCATGGTGATACCAGTCAACCACCGGGAGAAATCATCAATAGTACTAATTAGAGTACGATAAATCTACCAAATGGATTTATCACATACACTAAATCATCATCCCAAACTCCGATAAGTCCATATCGTTGTAATGGTATTACTGGTATTACTGGTATTGTTGGTATTACTGGGATTACGGTACGGTATTACGGTATTATGGTATTACGGTATTACTGATTCTCCGTAGCTATAATCTCTGGCGAAAGTATCGCTAATAACCCAATGTCCCACCAATAACAGCCCCTAACCGGTCATAACGTCATGCTGCTAATAATAACCATTATACGATATCATTTAGATCAGGTTGCAGTATAGGATCACCGCGAATAGCTCCAATTAAAGCGAGCATTAACTGAGCCTCCTAAACGATCTAAACGATATATTTTCAACAAATATTCCTAGCGATTAATATAGGTAATATCGTTATTCAAGACAAGTTATCGATCATTCATAATGAATAACGATAAAAAATCCGGTACCAAAAGGAAATTTCATCAAAAAAGTAGAAACGGGTGTTCTACGTGTAAACGAAGACGAGTTAAATGTGATGAGACAAGACCAATTTGTAGTAAATGTAATAATTTAAATTTAGTTTGTGGGTATACGGTGGATCCTGTCAAGAGTGTTAGTCCTCCCACTAATCATGTAAAACTTGAAAATGATGATGAACCAGACGTTAAGCGAAGAAAATCGGGTAGTGAGTCTAACCGATCCAGTATTTCAGGTAATCATAGTTCCGTCAGTTCTATTAATGATGTACCATTTGAAAAATCACCCCATAATCCTAACCATGGCACTAGTGATCATCATCAGGATCAGGGTGATGTACCAACTAATGGTAATCCTCCTAATGGTGATAATAATCGCAATAATAGTATCACCAATAAAATAACATCCCTTTTAAATGCTGGTAATTTGAATAATATTAATCTAAGTCATTTAGTTAATAGTCTAACCGAGTTGGGTGGGGATTTATCATCACTTGGTAATTTGGCTAGTTTAACCAATCTTGCAACGTTGGCACAATTACCCATTGATATTAGCAATTTAGGTACGCTAATTGATAGCCAAATCCATTCTTATATTCCTGACCCTAATAGTAATACCAATGGTAATGGTGGAGTGAGAAGTAATAGTAATGATGGTACCGATAATGAAGGTGGGGGGAATCCTGGTCAAGATCATGGTCATGATCGCAATAATAATAATGGTGGTCCCAGTCTATCAGCTAATATTTCATCATTCCCTGACCCCATGGGGATAGCAGCCAATCCCAATTCTAACCTTAATATGTTGGATCTTCGCTTGATGTTCCATTATACTTCACAAGTTGCCAGTACCATCACCGGGGCCGGTATCAGTGATACCAATATTTGGAATTATGATATACCGATGTTGGCATTTGATCATCCATTTTTAATGCATTCCATCTTAGCGTTTAGTGCCACCCATTTATCCCGAACCGAAAAGGGATTAGATCAATGTGTAACCTATCATCGAGGTGATGCTTTGAGATTATTACGAGAAGCAGTATTGGATATAAATAGTGATAATACCGATGCCTTGGTAGCCAGTGCCTTGATTTTAATTATGGATTCATTGGCTAATGCATCATTACCATCATCAACCTCACCCAAATCATTACCAGCATCGGCATGGATTTTCCATGTTAAAGGTGCTGCTACCATCTTAACGGCGGTGTGGCCCTTAACTGAAACATCAAGATTTTATAAATTTATATCGGTCGATTTAGGTGATTTAGGTGATATTATAAATCAACGAATTAATTTGAGTAATCAATCATTAAATGATGATGGTAATACCAAATTTTTAACCGATTTAGAGTGTCATGATAATGATATTTCTGATTTATTCCCTGTACCCATTGATTCACCATATTTAATCACGTTAGCTTATTTAAACAAGTTACATAAAGAGCGTTATAAATCGGATTTCATATTAAGGATTTTTGCCTTCCCAGCGTTGCTTGATAAATCATTCTTATCATTATTAATGAATGGTGATATCAAATCGATGAGAATTATGCGTTCATACTACAAGTTATTACGTAGTTTCACCACCGAAATGAAGGATAAAGTTTGGTTTTTAGAAGGTGTCGCCAATATTTTACCGGTAGATGTAGAAGAATATGCTGGTGGTGCTGGAGGTATGCATATGATGTTGGATTTCCTTGGTGGTGGTCCCTCCATCATTGATAGTGAATTCGATGAAGAGATTAAAAAATTCGATGCATCACAATCGTTGGTGGATACTAATAATTTACCCAGTGATATTACCAGTGATTTAGATGTCATGCAAGCTGCTGATGCATTTATGAATATGAAATAGCCTCAATATGGTACCTTGTACATAAACCCCCCACCAAACTTTTGCGGCTCCATCTTGTTTCATGTTTGCATTTACGATGGCCTGATATTACGTCCAATGGACCCATATTTATTTATTTATTACTCCATGGTTAACCATGATGATGGGCCTTAACAACTGCCCCCTGTACATCACGTGACAGGTGGCCCATAATGACACCGTTTATACCCTATATGATATATCATGACATGTAACATCATCTAGGACCTCTCGTATGGTACCTCTAGACGTTTTGTTCACAAATTACACGTCTATCACCCTCCACTAATTTACCATCCACCTAAATTTAATGATGGTGGATATAAAACACGTAAAGGTTATCAGTCGTCCCTCCACCGCCTTTATCGAAAAAGGTCTCAAAAAAAAATTTTCATTTTGTCCAAGACTAACGATAAACCTAGTTATAACGATAGTTAGAGATATTTATAAACATTGAAGGATAATAAACTTGCAATATAGTTTAGTCATATACCTTAAGAAATAATAGAAATCGAATTATCGTTGAACGTAACGTATCAATTGCAATATCATTATCATTGTTGATTTGTTGATATTCTCACCCCTTTTTCAGGCTAAAAAGATAAGCGTTGGTAATTGATCTCCAGTAGATTCCTAGTAACGGTAACCTGATATACAAAGTAAATATAACGATTAGAAATCATTAGAATCATTAGATTATATCCATAGAAATTATAACGTCAGTAAAGATGCAAACTATAAAATGTGTTGTTGTTGGTGATGGTGCGGTTGGTAAAACCTGTTTATTAATTAGTTATACTACCAGTAAATTTCCTGCCGATTATGTTCCTACCGTATTTGATAATTATGCCGTCACGGTATTAATTGGTGATGAACCTTATACCTTAGGATTATTTGATACCGCTGGTCAAGAAGATTATGATCGTTTAAGACCATTATCTTACCCATCCACCGATGTATTTTTAGTATGTTTCTCGGTGATTGCTCCAGCATCGTTTGAAAATGTTAAAGAAAAATGGTTCCCTGAAGTTCATCATCATTGTCCTGGAGTTCCATGTTTAATAATTGGTACTCAAAGTGATTTAAGAAATGATGAAGTTATTTTACAAAGATTACAAAGACAAAAATTATCCCCCATTAGTTATGAACAAGGTGAAAAATTATCCAAAGAATTAAGAGCGGTGAAATATTTAGAATGTTCAGCCTTAACTCAAAGAGGATTAAAAACGGTATTTGATGAAGCGATTGTGGCCGCTTTAGAACCTCCGGTTATTAAAAAATCAAAAAAATGTACCATCTTGTAATATATTCCCGTATTTTATCCATGCCATCCTATCATCCAATGGTCTCATTACTATGCATACTTTTTTTTGTCACCTGTTTACCATCATCATCCTATTACCCTCCTATTCATCATTAAATTCAACCTATACCCATATCATCATGGTTTATGCTTCCTCCCTCACCACCACGGTTGAATTTGTTTTTTTCAATCGTTAATGATTGTTTATTGTTTATTCCATTGTCATTTAAAGTTCCGTTGGTTCTCTCTACATATAATTTGGAAAATTAATATATTGAAGTTTCATTATGGTCTCTCCATGCGGCTTTATGCCAGGCTTATCTCAACCGGTTTCGGTAAGTTTTAGGGCTATTTTCAATATTCTTTTTGGCTAGTTGGTTGGTTTTGATGGACCATGGTGTTGCCATCACCCATGACTATCCATCAACCTTGTCACCCCATGTTCCTGAAAATTATTATTACCCATCATACAGATGGGAAAAGCAGCAATCGCGCTAAACTAATCTGCTATAATTTATGGACAGTAACGAGATAAAACCAGTTGATACTTCATCCCCGATAGCTACCAATAACCCATCCAATTCATCCCAATCATCCCCTATCATCATCCCTCACGATCCATTACATCACCTTACCGAGATTACACCATCGGATGATATTAGTGATACCAACCACATGAGAGCGTTCCCTATCAATTTAACCAGCACCGATGGCCATGCCTTGATGTTTGAATCATTTTTAAATGATATAAGTTATATTAAACATCAGAATAAGTATCTCAATGAATATAATGATGTTACCCCTACAACCAATGACACTAATTCCTATGATCGTGAATGCTTTATCCAATTATTAAACGATAAGTTCAATATTGAATTAACCCATCAATTAATTTCCAGTTTTTTCATGTCATCATTAGTTTATTTTGCTATTGACCATAGTATTAATGATATAGACTCGGATGGTATACAGATGAAGTCTAATTGTATTGTTAAATTGTCACCTGATAATAATGACCGTCAGTTTGTGCAACCAATGATTAATGAATGGTATATATTATCCGGATTAAATGTCAATACTAAACATAATGTTTCACATCCTTTGTTAAATATGTCAAATAAACCAGCAACTTTGCCATTAGGTTTACCGGGAATTTTATACCCGGAAAGAGTGATAAATCTTGACATTAATCATCATAAACGATTTGCCATGATTTATGAAAATTCTGGTGATTATGTAACTTTGAAACAATTTTATGATCCTGGTATTGGTAATACAACTGGTAATAGTGCCCTTGGTCATGGGGTTGGTACAGGATTAAATGTAGACTCATTAGGATCGTCCCATAGTGTACATTCAAATACTTCATTTAATAGTAATCGACATAATAGCTTTTCTAATAATTTAGCCTTTGAATCAGGTCATAACGGTAGTTCAAATAGCAGTATGAGGCAATTTTCCAGAACTCCAGTCGAAATAATTTCAATAATAAATGATATTATTAAAGTAGTTGAAATTGTTTCAACAATTCATGACTACGGATTTGTTCAAAATAGTTTAACGTCAATTAATATTATAAAATCCACCAAGAATCCTCTGGACATAAAAATTGGAGGGTTTGAATTTTCATTCAATGTTCAACCGGAAGCCGTATCAAATGATATACGAAGCCCTTATTTGTCAGAATTAATCGAGTATTTACCCTATATGTCACCAGAATCATTGAGCCGATCACAGGGTAGCACTTATAGATCAGATTTTTACTCCATTGGGGTAATATTATATGAATTATTGGTGGGCCGATTACCGTTCAGTAATGAAAACTCGTCGAAATTGATTAGAATGCATGTCACCCATAAACCGATATCACCCTTAACCATTGGCTCATCATGGATTATTCAAGATTTAAATGATGTGATAATGAAATTATTAGCAAAAAATCCGTGGATGAGATATTCCAATGGTAAACTTTTAATTAATGATTTAGTACATATAAAAAATCAGTATATTAATGATTTAACTAAACTTAATTATAATAATTTAACCATTGAGTATTCAAACTATGATTTAAAAAATTTATTAGTCAAATCCAATTTTGTCGATTCTTCCCAATTTATTCCAATTAAATTGTCTCCTAAAAAAGTATATGGTAGAAGTGAAGAATATATTAAAGTTTTTGATCAGTTTAATTCTACGATTAATGGAACTAACGTATTGATCATTCATGGTCAGTCAGGAAGTGGTAAAACAACATTACTACATGATATTGAAGAAAGGGCGTTGTCAAAACAGGAATTTTATTTTTATTACAAGTATAATATGTTTGCTGGTACAGGTGGGATATATCATTCTTTTATTTGGGGTATTAGGTGCATTTTAAGACAAATTTTATCGTCCAATATAGAGACCATTGAAAAGTGGAGACATCATATTATTTCTAATATCCCAATAGATTTAAGTATTTTACAAAGTCTAATGCCTGAATTCGAGACGTTAATTGGTCCGAAATACTCAACCATAATTAATCAACCAAGGAATAACTCCAATTCAAGCTGGGCTCAAGGAAACCCCAAGAATCTACAAGGAACCAAATTATCCAAAGAGGAACCAAGTTTAAGCTCAGATAATGGGTCAATTACTTATTCGGAATCTAGAAGTCCCAATATGAATAATGAAACATTTAATTTAGAATTACGAATCAGATATTTGATTAAATCATTAATAGGATTATTTGCTATTCATGGTTTGACATTATTAATGGATGATATACATTTTGTAACTCCAAGTGAATGGAGAATGTTCGCTGAAATTTTAGATTATTTAAGTTCCAGTGAAATACAGAACAATCATAGCTTTAAATTATTTGCAACATTTGATGATTCAAAGCACCTAGCTTACAGTTTTGATGAAATGAAATATTTACTTAAAAGTTTTACTCCGAATGTAGATACCTTATATTTGGGTCCCATAAATTATGAAAGTTTTATGGAACTTTGGAAAGCCACGGTAATCAATAAAGATGATTCAATAAGGCACAGACGCCATAATATGCATTTCAAAACTCCCCCTACTAGTTTAAGTTCAATGAATTTAACGAAAGATCCTTTAGATTCGTCAAGTTTTGACAGTGAAAGTATAGTCGGTTCTACATCCCCTCTGCTTCCAGCTAACCGTAATAATAGCTTAGAGAGTCATAATTTGGGGAAGTATAAACTTCCTTACACTGATGAAGAAATACTCAATACTGGAAGCAAATTATATGACATGACTAATGGTAATATTTTAATTTGGAAATATATTGTGAGATTTCTTTACTTGAGAGGTGAAATGCTGTATCAAAAAAGTAGAGGAGCTATTGAAGGTAGTTGGAAATTTAATATAAATGGGTTAGAAAAGTACTTTTCACAATCGAGTTCAGCACAATCTCAAACGTTGAGTGTACTATCAAGACCAATTAAAACTGTGATAAATGACTTACCAATAGACTGCAAGCAATTATTACGGTTAGTTTGCATTATCCCTAATGATGATTTCAATTTATACGAATTAACGATTCTTTCAGAGTTACCCTTGGAAAAAGTTTTTGAAATATTAACCATTTGTATTATTTATGGGGTAGTAACACCAACCAGTGCAGGCTATAAATTTCCATTTCATTTGACCAGTGAACTGAATAGCAGTCGCAACGATGATAAGTTCCCCTTTGACTTAACTGATGGCTCCATCACGGACTATGCAAAAGAGACCACTTTCTGCTTCGTTCATGATTCAGTCAGACAATGTTTATTCGATGATTTAAAGGAAATTGGTGAATTAAGTAAAGTTAATAATAAAGTTGCCATGTGCTCTTATAAAGAATTGAAGAAGAGTAATTCAATGAGTAATGAAGCTGAAATTTCGAAATATTTATTAATGGGTAAACATTTTAACGAATCAATCGATGTACCGAATACCCAACGAGAATATGAAATCTATTTTGAGGTTCTAGTTCAAGCCGGCAAATATGCTTTAGGTACTTATAATATGGAAGATTCCTTGGTGTTTTTCAATAATGCTTATAAATTTGTAGATAAGGTAGATGTACATTCTAAATTGAAAGTGTTATTGACTATATGCCAATTATACTATATATTAGATGATTATGAAAAATGCGTAGATTTAATTAATAAAACTGAAGTTGAATTTAAATTTAGTGATTTGGTATTTTTAACCACAAAAATCAATTGCTTAGTTCATTTAAAAAGATATGAAGAAACCCTAAAAGTTGCCATAAGGGGTTTAAAGTTATTAAATATTGAAATCTCAGAAAACAAACAAGAATGTATTAAAATATCAACGTTTTACAAAAATCACTTACCATTGACAATTTCAGAAATTAGGGATTTGAAAACGGTTTCCTTTACTAATAATGAAAAGATCAAGCATGCTTTTGAAATTATTAGTGATTTAGTGGCACCGACTTATAATGGTAATGATTATTATATTAAGGAGGCTTTGGCTTACCAAGCGGTAGCATTAATGTATAAACATGGTACATCGTCTCACTGTGCAGTACCGTTGATGTACATCAGTAACAATTTAGCTAAAAGTGGTGATAAGTCTAAATTTCTACGAGCAACTGAATATGTTAAAGTGGCAATGAATTTACTTGAAAGGGATGAAACATTACTGTACAGCTATATCCAGTCGGTTTATGAACTATATTTAACCACTATTGCTTGTTACATGGAACCAATGAGTCTTTTATTGAAATATCAAGAAATATTTTTATCATCTACTAGATCATTTTTTAGGGCAGGCTCAAATTCAAGGGATATGATAATGGGATTATCGAGGATTTCATTATTATATTTAAACGGTGGGAATTTTCACGAAATGAAAAGAGTATTGCATAAACAAGATCATGAATATTATACTTTAATCACAAAAGATTTCCGAGACTTACAATTAAATGGTACTAAGTTATTGAATGAAGAAATTGACTTGAAAGCATTTGAAAGTCTATTGAATACACAAATTCAGCTGTTGGATTATATATTCGCTTTTAACTATTATAAAATTTGTTATTTAATAAGTTTACAGAAATTTGATGAATTGTTAAGTGTTGCTATTAATAACGTAGAACCCATTGATAAATATATCCCAAACACATTGATACATATAAATTACTATATGTCAATGGCAGTATCATTAGGTAATTGTCATTCTGGTAATATTACAGATGATACGAGAAACGAGTTAATTACAAAAATTTTACGATACTTTGATTTGTGGGACGATATGTGTCCTTCCAACTTTCATGCAAAAAACTTGTTAATTAAAGCAGTGTTGGACGTTAATGATGAAATCCCACCTTTAGACAAACTAGAATTATTTGAAGATGCTATCGCATATGCAAAAAAGTTCCATAATTGGAATGATGTTGCTTGGGGTAATGAATTATGCGCCAATTGGTTAATCAAAATGAATAAATATAGTAAAAAAATTCAATATTTTTCTAAGAATGCAATATTTTATTTCAAAAAGCTTGGATTTGATATTACCTACAAATTTTTAACGAAAAAATATGCAAATTATTTGAAAGATTATAATTGGGCAGGTATTGATGATATTGAAATCCAGAATGCTGATATCAATAATAATATGAATGAACGTACTAATTATGATGAAATAGGAATGGAAAAGGAAGCCCTAGAAAGAAAAATATCCATGACGAACATTAATTTAAAGAATAATTTAAAATTAAATACCTTAACTGGAAACAAATCGCCTAATCCAATTAACAAAATATTAAGTCTGTTTTTTTCATTTAATTCCTCAAGTAGTGCTACCGATAAGATATTGTCTGAACCTTTAAAATCATTCCCAGGACCAGCATTGACAATGGATTTAGAAAAGTCCAATAAATTAAATCAATATAATGACATTGGTACTTTAAGAAGAATGGATAATCAGAAGAATGAATCTAGTAAGCCAAAAGAAGTGTTTGAAAAGATACCCGAAACTATTGAAAATGTCGATTTAAATCAAGCTGTTAAATCATGTTTAGATATTTCTAATGCTCCGACTGAGGAGTTAATTTTGGTTAGATTATTACAAAGCACAATAAGATTTTCTGAGGTTGACTATGGTGTAGTGGTAATGCAACAAGATAATGAACCATTTATTCAAGCGATTGGATCACCTAATAATATTTACAATTTATACAATGAGCCTTTAAGTTCACGAACGGACTTATGCCCATTTACTTTGATTTCTCATGTGTTACAAACTGGTGAAATACTTAATCAAGATGAAGACAATTTACTATTTCAAAATAGATTTTGCAATGATGATTATTATCAAAATAACAACTGCTTATCTATGATTTGTATACCATTGAAAACCAATGAAGGTAAAACTTCTGGGGCGTTATATTTAGAGAACCAAAGAACAAAGTCTATTAGTATAGGTAATAACTTAGAGGATAAATTTAGACCAGTTCTTAACAATAATCGACAATTTTTCAATGCTAAAAAGAAAGATTTAATTAACTTATTGTGTCTGCAAGCATCCGTATCATTAGCTAAAATTGAATTATATACTCAAATGGACCATGCCAAAAGAATTGCTGAAGATGCAACTGCTGAAAAGGCAAGTTTTCTCGCTAATATGTCCCATGAAATTCGTACACCATTTAATTCCTTGTTATCATGTTCGATATTTTTATTAGATACTGAATTGAATAAAACTCAACGAGAGTACGTCGAAACGATTAGAAACAGTGCCATGATAACATTGAATATTATTGACGGCATCTTGGCATTTTCAAAAATAGAACATGGGTCATTTACATTATCCAATGAGCCATTTTCGTTAATTGAATCAATTGAAAATGCAATTCAATTAGTTGGTGAGCAAGCTGTTATTAATAATTTAGAATTGGTCTTTTTCAATAAATGCCCAAACATTAAAAGTATATTTGGTGATGAAACAAGGTTCAGGCAAATTATAATTAATTTAGTTGGTAATGCAGTCAAATTTACTAATGAGGGACATATTATTGTAGAAGTATCAAGCAAGCCAATTATTAATAATCGATATGAAATTACTGTGAGTGTCGAGGATACAGGAATTGGTATACCAAAATATTCCACCAATAAGGTATTTGGAGCATTTTCCCAAGTAAATTCGTCATCCAGAAGGGTATATGGTGGTTCAGGTTTAGGTCTAGCGATTTCAAAAAAATTAGCAGATTTGATGGGTGGTACTTTAACCTTTGACAGTGTTGAAGGTGAAGGTTCGACATTTTATTTTATTGTGAATGCAGAAGTTGAATTAATGGAAGAACCTGAAATTAAATATATTGAGCTGCATAAAGAAGATATGACGATTGAATCAATAAATAGTTTGGAAGGAAAAGGCGATAGAAAAAAAGTTTCAAAAATCATAGTTGATAATCATGAACTAACAAGATTATCATTACAAGAAAATTTAAGATGGTATGGCTTAAATGTAGAGATAGTTAATGACGTTAGTTTATTAACCGAAGAAATAATGAATAATTTGAACTCGGTTTTTATTCATTATGATCAATTTAATTTATTCTTGAGTAAATTTAATAAACCATATTTGAACCAATTAGGCATTAAGATTATTTTAATTAGTCAATTTGGTAAATCAATACCAAAGGAGATTGACGATGAAAGCATACTTTCTGTGTTATTGGTGCCATTTCAAAAACCAAAAATAATTGAATTAATTAGAAATTTGAATAATTTAAACGTTAATCATGAATTAAATAACAATTCTAATACTTTGAAAGCTATTGAATTAAGTAGTTCTGATGCAAAAATCGATAAAACTTTTGCTGAAAGATATCCGTTAAAGATATTATTAGCCGAAGATAATTTGATTAATTTAAGAGTTGCCTTACAACATTTAAAAAAATTAGGTTATGAAGCTGATCATGCAAAAGATGGTGTTGAAGTAATTGATAAATGTTTGAATAAATTAAAGAATCAGCAGCATTATGATGTTATTTTCATGGATATTCAAATGCCTAGGAAAGATGGTATTGCCACCACCATTGAATTAAAAGAGTTATTCAACAATGATAATAAACAAAGTTTTTTACCTGAAATCGTGGCATTGACGGCCAATGTGGCCGGTGAAGATCGACAAAGATCATTAGATTGTGGTATGATTGATTTTGTTCCTAAACCTATTTTACCTAATAATTTAATGAATGTACTAAAAAAGATTGGTGAACGAAGATTAGATGTATATTAATATTGTATTATAGAGCCAATATATAAATTATATAAAATAACTCTAATTCCTTGATCGTAAGTACAGGGTGAGACAAAAAATATTCAATACATTCAATAATTACTACATAAAACAACATAAAAAGTATTTACAGAAAACTTTTAATCTAATTCGTTTCTATCAAATTTGCTAACCCTATTTTTTTAAAAAAAACTTGTGTTCTTAGTCTTAATAATCTTTAAAATTCAAGGTTAAATCAGCATTATGTTCTTTATTATAAAGTTCTACTCTTTCTAATTTCCAATTTAATAATGCATCATTAGCTTTTTTCCTAGCTTCAGGGCTTGCAATATATGATTTCTTTTCATCTTCCGATAATGCTTTAAATTCCACGGCTAAATCTTTAATAATTTCAGTTGAAGGTCTACCATCATTGTAATAATATTTTTGAACATAAGCCGAAACTCCTGAAACTACCCCTTTAGGTTTTGGTTTATATATGTTCAATTGTTCCTCATTAATTTCATCAGCTTGTTGTTTATAAACATCCTTTTCATCTTCGGCCAAGGCACTCCAAGATTTACTGGCTTCACTAAGATTACCTTTACCTTGAGAAATAAATTCTTTAACATAAACATTCATACCAGAAAGTTTACTATAATTTTTAAAAGCTTTTTTCAACAACTTATCGTGTTTGATTTTATCTTTACCAATTTGTTGTTTAACCTTCTCCTTTCTCTTTTTTTCCTTCAATTTTGCTTCTATTTTAACAATATCAGCCTTGATTTTCTTATAAATATCTCTTTCCTTCTTTAAGGCTTGTTTCAATTGAGTTTGCGTTTTATAATTAATCATGGTCGTTTGAAAGTGATTGATACCCGCTTTAGTAAAATTACGAATCATCACTTGGTTCAAGCCAATTGAACCAAATTGACATGGTCTAACACTTAATAGTGATTTAAACATTGTATATATATCAATTTATACCTTTAATCGCTCGTTATTTTCTGTCAATTAATCACTAGTTCGCTTTACTTATCGTACTGATTAATGTTGTTTACTGTATATCCATTGCTCACTGTTATTTCTCAAAAGTCGTGACTGAGCCAATTCAGTCGGGCTGGCTAATCTTTACTTGAAGGGGCATATAGAGGGAATTTTGTTAGATAACATCCATACATTATAAGATAGTTAAACTAATAGGACGTTAACTATTATAATGATATTATTTACACCATCATATCACGTCATTTGCGGTTTTAGACCATAACGAGATCAATTGTTGCCCAAATTTTATCAAAATAACACTAATAATTTGGTGACAATATTCTCTATCGAATGGTATCATTAAGTATCCTAAAATCTCCATGGAACACTACGTCAAAGCGATGGCAAAATTGGTGTCAAAAAATCGCATCCATACAATTTATCAACGCTCGATCAAAAAAATTTTCATAGAACATAGTATCAGACCTAACCAATGTATTCAGCTGCTAGATCCGATACCTTATTCTTAGGAGGTGAAAAAGTATCAGGTGATGACATTCGTAATCAGAATGTATTGGCAGCACAAAGTGTTGCCAATGTTGTTAAATCCTCATTAGGTCCCGTAGGATTAGATAAAATGATGGTGGATGATATTGGTGATGTTACCGTTACTAATGATGGTGCCACAATTGTATCATTATTAGATGTCCAGCATCCTGCTGGTAAAATCTTAGTTGAATTGGCTCAACAACAAGATAGAGAAGTTGGTGATGGTACTACATCAGTAGTTATCATTGCTAGTGAATTATTAAAAAGAGCTAATGAATTGGTTAAAAATAAAATTCACCCCACGACTATTATCACAGGTTATAGATTAGCATTAAAAGAAGCTATACGTTATATAAATGATATGTTATCCATACCGGTTGATACCTTGGGTAAAGATACCTTGATAAATATTGCCAAAACTTCCATGTCATCAAAAATTATTGGTAGTGATAGTGATTTTTTCAGTAAATTAGTGGTTGATGCTATGTTGGCCGTCAAAACAGTAAATAATAAAGGAGAAGTGAAATATCCTGTTAAAGCAGTTAATATTTTAAAAGCACATGGTAAATCAGCTACTGAAAGTTTATTAGTTAATGGTTATGCCTTAAATTGTACCGTGGCATCCCAAGCCATGGTTAAATCAGTTAAAAATGCTAAAATTGCTGTATTAGATATTAATTTACAAAAGGCAAGAATGGCCATGGGAGTTGAAATTAATATTCAAGATCCTGATCAATTAGAAGAGATTAGAAAAAGAGAATATGGTATCGTAATTGAAAGAATTAGAAAGATTTTAAATAGTGGAGCTAACGTAATATTAACTACAAAGGGAATTGATGATTTATGTTTAAAAGAATTTATTGAAACTAAATCTATGGCGGTTAGAAGATGTAAAAAGGAAGATTTAAGAAGAATTGCTAGAGCCACTGGTGCCACCATGATTAGTGATTTAAGTAACTTGGAAGGTGAAGAAACTTTTGAAGCTAGTTATTTGGGTCATGCCGAAGAAGTGGTTCAAACCAGAATTAGTGATGATGAATGTATTTTAATTAAAGGTACCAAACAACATTCATCAAGTTCTATAATTTTAAGAGGGGCTAATGAATTTTCATTAGATGAAATGCAAAGATCTATCCATGATTCATTAAGTGTTGTTAAAAGAACCTTAGAAAGTGGGTCAGTAGTACCAGGTGGTGGATCAGTTGAAACGGCATTAAATATCTTTTTAGAAAATTTCGCTACTACCGTTGGATCAAGAGAACAATTAGCTATAGCAGAATTTGGTAATGCTTTATTAATTATTCCTAAAACATTGGCCATTAATGCAGCCAAAGATTCTTCTGATTTGATTTCAAAATTAAGAACTTACCACGCATCATCACAAACGGCAAAAATTGATGATTTAAAACGTAAAAAATATAAAAATTATGGATTAGATTTAATTAATGGTAAAATTGTTAATGAATTAACTAATGGGGTATTAGAACCAACTATATCAAAAGTCAAATCCTTAAAATCTGCATTAGAAGCTTGTATTGCAATTTTAAGAATTGATACCATGATTACTGTACAACCTGATCCACCAAAGGAAGATCCTCACGATCATTAGAATGTATATATCCCGTTTTTGTGTTCTACTATTGCTAAGGTGTTAATACTCTTTATTAGACTGTACCTTTTCTTGCATCACTTTTTCCCTAGTTATGATTCTATTGGCACCTGCTTAACTATACATCCTCTAAATTTTCATTCCTGTGTTCAAGACCACGACATATCCCAGATCATAAAATATATCCCCGTGTCGCTGCATTATCATAGGAGTAGCTTAGAACACGAAAAAACGTCGAGTATGAATATACTTCTTGCAGAGGTAGATTAAAGTCTAAAGTAAATTATCCAATAATAGAAACATTTCTATTAGCCTTGTTTTATAAAAAAATCCTATTCATTCCAACTTAGGGGAAATTAAACTGTTTGGCCTGGTAACGAAGCCAAAGATGCAACCAAATTTCACTTCATGTCCGATTGGTTTGGAGACTATTGTATTACCAGTTGCTGATCGTAGTTGACTACTGCAGGTGATGAAAATTTTTTCTCCCCTATCTCTATCAAATACTGAGAATAAAAGTTGATAAGTAGAAATGCCTTGGTATTTAGAGTGATTTAAAATAATTTGAGCTATAATTATAAAAGAAAAGGATATTATTTTATATTAAACCGAACCCAATGACCTAAATTACACGAAAAAAAAAACGTTAAGCAACAACTTTATGAACCAAATAATCATATTTTGTACGATTTGGTTTACTAGTTTTTGAATTTTTATATTGATTTATTACTTTCAATGGAACTCTATAATCTGAACCATTTGAACTATGTGAACTAATTGAATTTGCAGAATTTGAAGATTTCAAAGAATTGGGTGAATTTATAGAACTTATTGAACCAACTGATGAGTTTCTGTAAGGGTAGTAATTAGCATTTGGTGGAGTCAACCCGTGATTGGATGATGACGATAATTGTGAAGGTTGTTGGTAAATAAAGTTATGATTAAGATTATGATTTGAATGACTTTGATGACTTTGATATGATGAAAGGGATGCATTGGATCCATGAGATGAAATGCTCAAGTTTGATGTACTCGATGCTAATGAATAATTTGACAAATTGGCAACACTACTTCTATAGTAATTAATTTTTTGATTATTTTCAGCCGATAATTTTTTAGATAATTTTAATTTAATGGGTAATAAAAATGGTTGTAATGCAATAATCAAATCTTCTTCATTAATATTAATATTCCAATTTAATAAATTAATTAATTCTCTTTCCGCCATATTAACTTCATCAATATTTAATAAACCATCAGTATATTTAGTCCAGTGTTTATTTAAAGGCAGGGAATCATTCAATGATTTAGCACTCAAGATTAATGCTGATAAAAATATTCTATGTCTAGTGGTTTCCATACCAATAGCATTGGCAGGTAAATAATGTCTTAATTTATTAAGGTAAATCAAGGTGGCCATTAAAGTTGGGGTTTGAACGTTGGAATATTTAATTAAATTTTTAATAAAATTAACTAAACTAATACTACGTTTAAACACCGGTTTAATTGAATAATCATGAGATGAATAATTTGCTGTAGCGGAAGTAGCTGATGATGATGATTTAATTTGAATGATTGAATTAGTTGTAGAAACTAAATAGTTGATCATATCATTAGATACTGGTTGTCTGGAAAAAATCTTTAATGCTTCTCTATCGGACATAATTAGTGAATGAATTTATGGTAAATGTGAAAAAAAAATGAACTGTAGTCAAGATCTATGATCAGATATTTATGACCAATGATAGGGGGATTAAGGAAGTTGAAATAAAGTGAAATATAAATGAAAGAAAGTCCAGCTTCTTAATTAAGACCAGCTTTTGAATTAAGTCCCAACTGAAAAATAAAATATCAAATGTGAAACAATTTTTTTCCAACCGGGATTCAATTGTATATTTATAATGAAAAAATCATCTTCCCTTGAACCTGTTTCATGTACAATGGTTATAAAGTTTTTTATTCCCTTAAAACACGTAAAATAAATTATTGCAATTAGCTATATTTTTTGGTGAGCCATTATGGCAGGAGACATTAACAATTGCATTGTACATAATAAAATCACTTACCAACCCTCGTTACCATCACCTCGATTGTATAACCTTAATTGTTAACCACCATAATATGCTACTAACCCTATTGACGCATCATTCACTCCTCCTCCTACCTAACTTTTACTAAATGTAGTATTAATCGTTACATTCATATTGTTCGTTATCGCTCCCATATAAAGGACCATTACTACTCGGCAAATAATGCAATTTCCATGGGGGAATAAATCGCGTCACCCGTGATTTACGTACCATATTTGGCACACGATAATTTGCAAGGAGGTGTTGCACCAATTGTTCGACGGTAAGGAGGCAAAGTGGTGGACGTAATGATAAACATCCAAACCGTGGAGATGACGATATCGAATTGTTGACAATTGCCTGAGTGGAATGAGATGATCAAAAGGGTTCAGTCGATTTCCTTTCTGGTAGGTTGACGAAGATGAGGTAGGGGATGTTTATGTATAGTCATCACGGCCCATCTTCGTCACCAGAATCGCTTATAATGTTCGATGGTGCATGATTCGTGAACGTGATGGGGTGACGTATAGTAATTTAGAGCTCTACCATGTTTATCGTCACTATAGTGAAACGTTAAGTTTATACTACCGGCTAATGGTTATTAGGTAATTATCAGCTAACCTCATTAAACTTTTGTATCGCTAGGTTAATATTAAACCTAGAAAGCTAATATGCAATTTACTTAAATTAGATAATTGTTTCTAATATTATCTTAATTATCCCTTTTTCGAAGGATATTATTCGATGGATGTCGAATTTTGTTGGTGGCCATGTCTTATGTCGACCCATAAATCTCAACCTCCTTCATCGACGTAGCGGATCGTGGTATACCGTTTCTCGGTCCCCAAAGTTTTCGCTTACCATCGCTTGACCTCGATACCCCTACTTAATCATAGGTCAACGGTAGGTTAATAAATTTTATTTATCTATGCTATGCTTAAGGTAATGTTAACTCAGGCTGTCACAGTGACTGTGAACTAGATCGACAACCGTTATCGTCAACCCAAATTTTCAATTTTGCAACCACACACTGATGCACCCGCAATGTACCAATGTCGTATGCCCTGATAGATTTTTGCTTCTTTGGTACCTGATTAATACCGTATTTGTCACCATCTCATTAATTAACTACATTGAGAATGTTAATGACAATGATGAGTTAATTGTTCATGGTTTCAATGGGTGTGTAATGGCACCACATTAAAAATAATTGACATTACATTAAATCCAGACTATCTCTAAGGTGATATTGCATTGTCATAATGGTTCGTTCCCGATTATACCCCAATTATTCACCCATGATATGGCATGAAGGTGAAATTAGTGGAAGTAAGGGCTTAACCACTTGCATTACATTGGACTTGATATGATTTAACTGTAATGGGATAGTGATTGCTATGTTATCATTAACTTAATTTAGATTATATCGTAGTAGTTTGGGTGACTCAGGGTTAGATTAGAAATTTTAACTTGATGGTATTAACTATGTAAATCCATAACGTGGATGGCTAATCCTTTGGCAAAATCCTGGATTACTATCATCGCGTATGGCCTATATTTAGGGGATCATCGCCAAGAGCATCACGTAGTAGATGAGAAAGGAGATGGGTAATTCGCTAAAGTAACTCTGGTTATATTGTTAATCATCAATTTAATGCATTACCATTTCAATTATACATAATTTTACTTTAATTATACATGTTAATAATTAATGATATAGTTGATCACTCTAACTTAATTGCGTATCAGGATAATAGAAAAATGCTATGGCAACAATCAAATAGGTTGATAATAACATAGCACCTTCTAACCAATTACTTTCACCATCTAAAATAACTAAATTACTGATAAACATGGATACAAATAATATAGCAGTTTCAAAGGTTGAAAAATAAAGCGTCATTGGCACATCAAATACCCATCCAATTAATACCATAAATGGAGTAACAAATAATGCAATTTGTAATGAAGATCCCACAGCGACACCAATGGCTAAATCCATTTTATCTTTCATGGCCACAATAATGGCGGTAACATGTTCAGCAGCATTACCAACAATAGGGATAACAATTAACCCAATAAATGTTTTCGATAATCCTGAACTTTCAACAATATCATCAATAGAACCTACCAAGAAATCAGCACATAATGAAACAAGTACGGTGGAAATCACCAAAACAATTAATGATTCAGTAACATTTAATCCTTGATCATTATCATGTTTATTATTAGTAGCAGCTTCGGGTAATGATGATGTGATAATTCCATCGTCAGAATCTTGAGCTTGTTCTTCAAATAATGCTTTATGAGTACCCAATTGAAATACTAAATATAAGATATAGACAATTAATAAAATGATGGAAACACCTCTTGATAATGAAATAATTAAATCATCGGAGGATCCTGGGACGGGGAATCCTTCTTTATCTTTAGGTAATGGTAAAGTTGAATGGAAAGCAGCAGGAATTAATAATCCACTAGTAGCTAAGGCCATTAATGAACTCATAGTTTGGGCCACGGTTTGATTAAACGTTTGTTGAACTCTGGTAATACCACCAGCAACGAAACAACAACCCAATACTAATAATAAATTCGATAAAATTGACCCTAACATCGATGCTTGAACGATTCTAATTTGATTATCTTTCAAAGCAATGATAGAAACAATTAATTCTACAGCATTACCAAAGGTAGCATTTAATAACCCACCAATTGTTTGGCCAACATGTTCACTTAGCTCTTCGGTAGCATAAGCTAATATTGAGGCCAATGGTACGATGGCCAAAAAATTAATCCAAAATATAGCATTACTTGACCATTCAAAGTATCCTGCTACTAATCCAAGGGGGACAAAGATTAATAAATAATTTACTGGTGATGATTTTAAAGTATTCCAAAATACTTTGCTAATCGAATGTTTTACCGTACGAGTTTGACTCATTAATGGCGTGGAATCGCTAATTGAATTCATATTACGTTGTGGCAAGGTGATTATCTATATCAATTAACCCTATAATGATAGTATATCACGTTGGACTCAAATTAGTTGCAATTGAAGTAATTTAACTGAACCGATGAAGTACCACTAAACTAATTTTCAGTCTCACGCTCGTCTCCATTTCGTCTCAATTTCTGCCGCTTGCTACTTTGCCACAGCCTCGTTTCGAGATGATGCGGCTGGAAAAGGTGTCCCGAACCCCGTCGTAAATATGGAGTCCCCTTGCAGATATTCTGCAGAGATCGGCCCCAGGATTATACTACTATGGATACATCACGAGTAGGGGGGTATATATTAATTATAAGGAATATTAATGGTATAATAAAGGTACTATCTGAGCAATTCATTCCATAAATAAGGTACAAACACCACCACGGCGGTGTATAATGTATAAAATAATTCCCATATAGCGATGGGACTTCCCACGATACCACGTCGAATAAAATTCAAGTAGATACCATAAAAGGCTACACTGAAAAAATGGTTGAATAATAACATGGGGAAGGGTAACATTCCCGATAATAATCCAACGGGTCCACTAACACAATCTCCACCTCGTAAAAAATACTGGAAACAACCATTCTGTAAGATTTTTAATGGTATGGTATCAGCAGCAAAAAGAGCATATAATGCCACCGATAAGGTATTAATCACTGCTGCTAATTTTTTACGCTGACTATGAAATTTAGATAATTTCACCTTCATGGTAGCATAATCGGTTAAATCCTCAATACTTGATGGGTGTAATAATTTAGCTAATAACGAAGCATCATTTAATCCTACCGTCATACCTCCACCCGTCAATGGGTGTCGCATATTTAATGCATCGCCTAATAATATAAACCCTTTTTTATACCCTTGTTTAACGGCTGGTAAATATTGATTTGGCATAGCTTTAAATTTCCCGGTATTTATGGCCGCTTCAAAACAAGGTACCATTGATTTTGGCATGGCCGGTAATACCTCTTGGGTTAAATATTGTTTAATGGCTTCACTATTAGGGGCTTTATTGGATCTGTAGGCACACAACATACGTGAGTCCGTTTTAGACGTTTGATAGGTTAATACCGGGGCATGGTCACCCAATATTACATGACCAAATTTATACAATGGGAAATCACAATTAACTAAATCTAATCCAACAAAATATGATTCTACTACTGGTGGAGTAGCATTAATGGTCTTTCTCAATTTTGAAAAAATCCCATCACAAGCAATAACTAATTTCCCACTAATAGGTTTGATGGCTTCTTTATTACCGGCATCATCTACTACTTTAGCCATAACCCCAGTTACAACTCCTTCGGTATTTTCAACTAATTTGGAAACCGTACCATTAACACAAGTTATATTTTTTTCCTGCTTCACAACCTTTCTTAAATTCATTAAAAAATCACCATTATGGAAACTAGCTCCTCTAGTTAAATCATCATTATACCATTGATTACTATCAATATTATCATCAGTTATAATTTTATCATTACCATCGTAAACACAATCCATAACTGGTTTTACCGGACTAGCATTAAATGCCTCGGTACGAGTTAAATAATCTAATCGTAAAGTATCATCAAAATACTTAATCCAGTATCCTTCACATGGTATGGCATCAATATTATTTATTGTTTGGGCTAAACCCATTTCCACTAATGCCTTGACACCAGCAGGTTGTAATAATTCACCAACAATTCTATCGGGTCTTTTCCAATTTCTTTCGATAATACATACTTTTCGACCACTTCTTGCCATAGAACTAGCAATAGCCGGTCCCACAACTCCAGCACCAACCACTATCACGTCATATTCAAACTCCGTCATTAGAATCTATTGTTTTTACCTCTGAATCAAATCACTGAAAATTATGATAATACGACTTCTCAATGAGATTTATATCGCGTCGTTTATCATCTGATTATTTTATGGTCAGATTGTAAACGACCATCAGTTGTATGACAGAATTTTTTTCCTAGTAGTTTGGCAGAAGCACCAAGAGACTATTTAGGGTGGTCAGGTATCACATGACGCTATATAATTATATAGGGATATATATTAAGTACCATATAAGGTTAGATACGATGCATAAATACCAGCGATGCCGTCATGAGACTACCATCATCTATTCATCGTCACTTTCTTCTTCAGCTTCTTTTAACCAATCTATAAATTTACTAGTAGCTTGTCTAACTTCCACCATTTTATCGTTAGATACACTTTCTTCACTATCCCACCATTTATAAATCAATTCCTCTTCAAGGATATCTAATTGATATAAAATTTGAACACTCCAAAATAATAAAATTTGATTATAAGCCTTATCCAATTTACTTAATACATTTTGGAAAATAAGTAACAAATCGACTTGATCGTCAGTTTCAAATACTTGACGTTTGAAAAGTAAACCCCAAGTATTTAAAATTTTTACAATAGCATCCTTAGGTGATAACGTTTCAGTAGTGATGAAATGCACTACTCTTTTGATTAATGACTCTACAGTAGCCAACCTTACTTCATGATAAGTGACATCCATAGACATTCTTAAGGTATTCAATTCTAATAAGGCAGTGTCCAAATCGTGATTATTTTCAATGGATCTAGTGATAGTGTCAATGGCTTCCTTATTAAAGTCTTCTTCTTCCTCCTCCGTATAATTTTCAAAATCAGTGGAAACGGCTGAATTAGTTGAAAATCTTCTAGTCTTTTTCTTTCTCTTCTTAGTAACTGATTCGATTGATTCATCTGATAAATTAAGGTATTTCAAATTGAATGCAATTTGATGAGATAATTTTTCAGTTTCGTCATCCTCGTCACTGTCACTATCTTCATCACTTATGTATAAATGTCCCGAACCATTTTTACCGACAATATCATAATCATCCTTTTTAACTTCTTTATGTTGTTCATCTTGCTCGGTGGTTTCTTCATCACTAAAGTCAAATTCTTCTATTTTCTCGATTGGCTTATCCACAATCCTAGAATTATGAGGAATATATTGACCTTCATCAATAATTACATTATAACCTAAAACACATTGATTAACCTCACATCCCTGTCTAATAATTACATTACTAGCAATAATCGAATTATTTATAATGGAATTATCTTCAATTACAACATTATCCCATATATAACTATTAATAATGGTGACATTTTTACCAATGGTGACATTTCTACCAATGGTGGATTTCAAAACCTTTGATCCATCGTTAATTCTGGAGTTTGATCCAATACATACACAATTACCAATTTTACATGATTGAGCTAATAAGATTTTATCTTCTTTATAAATATGATTGGTTTCATATAAGTAGGATGTGTTGGTGAAATTTAAGTCAGGTACTAAAGGATAAGTCCATCTACTTAAAATATCTTGAGAAACGGCATCATAAGTTTGGAAACTTGAAACTCTTGAAGCATATTCATCAGTAATATAAGCATAAACAGTTTTTTTAACTAAATCACTAGTTAAAACCCCTTTTATGAAATCACTTCTTAATAATTGATAATCAAAATTATCTTGGAAAATTTGTGGTACTAATGGAGAACAAATATCAATATGACAATCAATTAAATCATTTCTAATGATAATTTCATCATTAATATCTTCTAATAATTCTAAATCCAAATTAATTGAAGTTTGGGGTAAATTTGAGGTTGGGATACTTTGATAATAAATACATTTATCATTTGATTTATCTAATAAAAAGGTAGCACTATCAATTTGAGTTCTTGTTCTATGATAAGGTGAAGCATTGGTTAATACCATGGTTAAAATATGTTCTTTATCGTTAGCCTTTTTAAATTTATGAAAATCTAATGCCTTTTGGAAATTTATATTACTCACCACATCACCACTAATTAATAAGAAATCTCCTGTAATTAATCCTCTGTTATCTAAATCTCTCATGGTATCACCAATAGATTTTGATTCTAAGGATAATATGGTCTTTATGGTAAATGGATTATTGGTATTTTCTTGGTTCCATTTGGAATTTTCAATATATTGTTGAATTTGATCAGCATGCGATGAACACATAAGGTATACTTCATTAACTCCTGATTTGGCTAAAAATTCCAATGTATATTCAATCAATGGTACATTAGCTAATGGTAATAAACAACGAGGAGTCTTGGAAGCTAATGGCATGAATCTGGTTGAAAAGGAATCGGTTAAAACTATCGCTTGAAACCTTTCATCTTGATCAATTTCTTTCTTCTTCTTGGGTGCCATCTTGATGAAGATTTGAGAAGTTGAAAATTTCTCATTTTGTGAGTAATGATTTCATACTACTACATAGTTAAGCTGAGTGGTGATATTGTCAACATATGTTATTAGTACTGTCTTCAAGGTCTATGCTACAACTAATTTATAGCAATTGTGATGATACGATAGGTTTAGAGTGAAAAAAACCAAATTTGGGATAATTTGTGTTTCTCAACCGTGAATTATAAAGAAGAGCAATTTGTCTCTATAAGTTTGCATTAGTTCTCGTATAACATTATTCATTTCTATATACAATCTATGGGTTTAAATAACTTTATTCTAAAATTTATAGCAATATTGCACATATAGCCTTAAACGCATGGCGTGAAATACTTAATCTAATTTCGATTCTTTTAATTCATGGGCTTCTTTCTTAGCTCTAATCTTCCTCTCTAAAGCAATCTTTTCTTTAGCTTCAATTTCTTTATCATGTAAAATTTTTTGCCATTCAGGAATTTCTTTAGGTTGCTTTTTAGCAATTTCGGCTTCCTTCATACTTAATAAAATGGTACCTAATAATAATACAATGGTAATACCTTGAGCATACATTCTAGCTTGGACAGCCTTTTGAGTAACCGTCATAATTTTATCTCTATTAACTAATACCCAACTACCATATAACGAACCAACCCAGGTTCCAATGATAATTTTATATTTATGTTCACTTAATCCGTGGAAAAATTTATCACTAGTGGATAAATTATTCCATCTTCTATATTCCTCCATCATTTTCGTTTGTTGGTAGTCTGATTGATGTAAATTTCTATCAAATTCCACCCCACCTTGATCAGCAAAAAATGCTGCCATGGAAATTGATGGCATAACAAACATGGCAGTTTTAATTGAAGCATTCATTTGGTTCAATCTAATAGGATGTTTATATCTCATATATCCAAATATACCGGCTGATAAAAGTGAACCATAGAATAATCCCTTAGCTCCTTGATTAATGATATGATTTAAATGGGCATCTTTTTCTTCTTGATTAACGATTTTCATGATAATTCAATAATTAAGTTTATTCTATTATAATTTGATATTAATCTATTATAATTGCGTTGACTAAAACTGGATGGTAACTTTGAGAAATCACTTACCTTTTAAATACCTGCAGATGCACTTCCAATATCATGTCAGGTTTTTCACCCGAGTTATTTTCTTTTGCCAAAAGCAATCCTGCCGTCTGTCGCACCATCAGCAGTACCAGGTCGGCCCAAGCTAGAGCGCCCGCCCCCACCATAAGATAGTATCACCGACCGAGCATCGCGGATTGCGCCATTTTAGGCAGGGTAACGGAAGGAACAATATCGGTACAAGATGGAATAGCCATTAAATTACGCTTTTATCCCTAATTCTTCCTTCGATGCATGGCTTATTGGAAACCTATACTATAGGGTGGTTCTTGAATTGCTTTTATTATCCAGTCATTCAGCCGTACTGGTAACTGATTGACCTAATCTCTGTACCAGTTAACTTTGGCAACTATAGTTCCGTGGCTCCGTATAGTTTATAACGACCAGTTATTTTGTACTGCATCAACAGCTAATCTCCGGTGATATAAGCCCTTGAGGTCATAACAAATGGTATTATTTTTAGGTATTATTATTTATTCTTTGTTACTTTTACAACGATTTTGTGACATTCGATTTCAGTAGCATTGACTGTTCCTCAACATATGGGTATCATTATTAATGTAAATATATATATATAATTCGTCAAGTGCGCCGCATGCAACTGTTGAGGTTTGATTTCTTGCCTTGCCTGTAGATTTCAAATTCTTTCTTAGTTCCTTTTACCATAATTCGGTTAGCAAAACCTATAATTTCTTCATAGTTACTTCATTGGGGTACTAAAATAAAGAATAAAATACTTTAATGAAGTTCTATTAACAACACCTATAATTTCATCTCCAGTTAATCTGCGCAACCTTCTACAAGTCAGGAACTATCTTATAGTTACAGAACTCAATTTAAATCACACAATCTTTCAAAATCCATTATAAGTACCAATCTCCCCATCTTCGCTATAATCAGTGCTAAACTTTCTGGGACGAAAAAGTACCTGCTTTTGCAGCTTCATGAAATGTAGTCACGAGATGGTCAAACAGAAGCAAAATATTCAAATATTGGTGGTCTTTTCATTTCAATTATCGTTTTTGGCGACATCTCTCATCATAATTGATTAAATCTGGTTCTATTTAGAATTTGGTTTTATATCAGGGTAGTTTCCAATAAGCTGTAAGGACTAACGGGAAATGCCAAAGACCATCCCCATAGTCAATATTAAATTTGTGTATGGCTAATAAAATGGCACATAAGGTCTAATTTGCATTTAAAATACTCCTGGACATTTCTTTTAGTAATAATAATATCTTCTTCATCACTTCTGGAGTGAAACGACTTAAAGTTCTACCTGCAGTAAGGGTAATAGTACATTTACCTGATAAATGTCGTCGAGTGAGAGATATTACTATCAATCTTTACCGGGACCTGAACGGTGACGCATTGTTCCTATCTAATAACACACGATATTCTCTAGCATCTAATACTATATTAAACATTGTAAATTCGGTGGGAATTATATGGTTTTATAATGTTTCCAGTCATAAACAATATTCCGTGGCCATCATCCTAGTATCATTAATATATGATAGACATTCTCAATCTCACTATAATGTTTCTGACAGAAAAACTCATAAGCTTGTACCATAATGGATCACTCTAATCATTTTATTTCAGGTACTGCTGAACATTCGATGCCGGGAGATCATACGATGCCGGGAGGACATGATATGCCTATGAAATGCTCCATGAATATGTTATTTACTTGGGATTATCAGAATACTTGTATCATATTCTCGTGGTGGCATATCACAAGTTTGTTCTCATTTATCTTTTCCATATTAATTGTAGTATCATTATCAGTATTTTATGAATACTGTAGATATTCATTTAATAAATGGGAAAAGTCACAATTGCCACAATTTAATGGACTTAATTTACAACTGAATAGTTATAAAATTTTTAGATTGAAAAAGGCATGTTTTTATGGATTTCAAATTGGTTATTCATTTATGTTGATGTTGGTATTTATGACGTATAATGGTTGGTTAATGTTAGCCGTGGTAGCTGGGGGGATCATCGGTAACAGAATTTGGGATACTGATTTAGTGTCATTGAATTGTCATTAAAATTATGATGATTTGCGTCGATTATAGAGTTATAATATATAGACATTAAACTATGAATGTTTACTAGGAATATATATATGAAATGAAACTTCAACTATATCTAAATGTTTCTAAGTATGTTTCTTAATTTATAGTCTGTATCCTCCACTAGTTGCCCCATCAGCCACCTTTTTTGGAATCTCAACCTGAGCTTCCTGAAAGGCACTAACAATTAATTTACCCTGTTTGTTAAATCCAAAAATCTCGAATACTACCCTACCGTTACTTAATCTTGTAAATCTATAATCCACAAAGATCCACTCCGTAATATTAAAATCATTATCATGAAAATAAATATTATGATCCATACTGGCATATTTATAATAAAAATATTTAAAACTAAATGCAATTCCTAACGATCTAAAGAATATAACTAAAGTTGTGGCATCTGTAATAAAGGATAAATCTGCAATATTGGCCTTAATATTATCACGAGCATTTTCTATCACTGAATCAGTATTGACTCTTGTGAAAAATCCGAATCTTCTTTCTCCAATATCGATGCTAGCTTCTTCCGGTTCAGGATCTTCAAAAATTTCTGGTGGTATCATAGCTTTAATATGATCATTCGTAGTATTAAATACCATTAAATCTTCCATATTATCTTTATATTTGTAAAAAAATTTATTGGGCTTAAATTGAAAGTTAAATGGTACACTTTTAAGATTTGGCAGTTTTGATTTTTCAAATTCCAACATTCGAACTACATTATCATTTTTCATACCAAATGATATCATAGCGGCAAAACACAATTTTCCCGTATTATCTTGATAACATTCTACTAATCGATTTTTATAATTCTTACCATTACTTAATTCTTTTACATCATATCTCATGACACTCTCATTAGTAGCAGGTCTAATAAAATATCCATGAAATGAATTTGGACTCCATCCCAGTTCAGGAACTTTTTCCCAGGCGGCCATTACACATTGAGCTACTAATTCTCCTCCAAATATTAATTTACTAACTTTTAGATCAATGGACTGTAATGGCTTTGCACCATATATTACGTTATCTTTTTGAACTACTTCATATTGTTTTGCTTTGAACATTTTTTTATCCCTACTATGCTGTATTATTATCTAGATGATATTCTCAATGATTTTATCAATATCGATAGCAATTGTGGTATTAAGTGTTTTAGCTTACACTGATTAAATCTAACGTTATCTCACTTCTCCAGACCTTTTATAATGGATGCCCATTTAATCTCAGATTTGTGCACCGACACTACACGGGATTAAATTATTAACGTAATGGTCGATTTCTCCATATTGCTCACTCGGTATAACTAACAACCTATCCTGTGAAATGTTTAAATGGGGAGCATAAAAATTGGTACCTTAATAGTGTTAAATTCACCATTAAAATATACATTTCGTAGCCCATCTCAAGCGCTTTATAAAATGTAGAGTGTTAATGGACTTACTTAAAGTTCTCCGTTAGCTAAATTCTAATATTTTCAAGCACGTACTGGGTACATTCTGTGAAGATACTTTTTTAGCACCAAAATTGGACAATGACGTTGGGGTTTAACAAGTAAGAGTGCGGGTTACTCCTTCAACGGAGGATAAACGGTTATTGGCCAGTATGCGTAATAATGGGGAGCAAATAATGAATTGGCTAAAAATAAATCATAAATCTTTGGGTAAGGTGAGACTTGATTATATTAAGACTTTTTCACACATAATAAATAGAAAACTACTTAAGCTTAGTCTACTGAAATCTAAACTATTGTTCAGCAAAGCTATGGCTCTTTTTTATGCTATGATTGTGATTGTGATGATAAATACATATTTTTCTTTTGACCCTAATATACTTCCAAAGTTGAAATTCAAATTAAACTGTCCATAGATATTAAAGCATTACATTTAGACATAAAAAAATGATTACGACTAAATCTCAAAAGATTAATCTAAAATCATTCGGGGCCGAAGGCAAACTTTATGATCGATGCATACGAATACCACATGTTAATTTCATTACCAGAAATGACATAGCTTTATATTGCCTTTGTACACATTCACCCAATACGGTTCTATAAATTGAAGTATTAGCATTAATGATCCTGCTAAACCCCGAGATCTGTAAACCAAAGGCTAAAATTTCTCCGGCTATAAACGATTGACCAACATTATTTATGTTCTACGTTATTCCCTTCAATAACTGTTATAAGTACTTATAATCAATGCCACCAAACTAATTTATATTTTAGAACAATTTGTGCTTAATTAGCATCTTTGGAATTTGGAAGTTCAGACTATTTTACTAATGTCCGAAGAATTACGAAATGCATATTTTCATAACCACTCCTGTCAAACTGTGAAATACATCCACATATTGTTGTCTTGACTATAACTAGACCTTAAAATTTGGTCAAAAATATTCAGTTTACTTAGTGTTGAGTATGCAAATTACTGTTCGCTAACAAATATCATTGTAGAGCTCTTTTCGATTACTATCGGAGTATCATAATAAAGACCGCAGAGTTGATTATTGCTTTTTGGTGCTTATTAAAACTATACTGTGTGTTTCACGTGATTATGTGTCAAAATGAAAGATAAGATGGACTACAACTTTAGGACATTTAACTCCTATCATACTGTGGCTATTCAGCCCTTGTACGTAAACTAGAGATCAAATGCTATTTAAAGTTGTTATTTACCCAACTGAATAATTTTTTTAAAAGAAACTACAAGTAAAGTTAGTCACAAATGACTACACATGAAAAAATACATGCCATTGTGGATAATAACTCCCTAGTTTCCTCCAATGCTGATAAATATGCCAAAAAGGAATCGGTTATAAATAAATTCTTTTTTGATGAAAATCATTTTGAAATCTCGAAGAAGGCTGCTGATGTGACATTTGATTTAATAGTTCAAAATGGTGGTAAAGTTGAAGAATTAACTCCTGAAAAGGAGAGAAAACTAGTCGTAAAACTTTGGTTAACTATATTACCGATGGTTTTTACGTTAAGTGCTATTTTATATATCGATAAAGATGCTATTACATTTTCATCGCTATTAGGAACTTTTGAAGATATGAATATTACCAACAGTGACTATAACAATATTCAAACTTTATTTTATGTTGGTTATATCTTAGGTCAGGCACCAGCCCATTTAATTTTCCAAAGGGTACCTGTTTCTCAGTATGTTGCGTTCACATTAGCTACGTGGTCAATCATTTCATTCGCTACATTAGGATGTAAAAGTTACGCTGGTATGGCAACACTTAGATTCTTATTAGGATTTTTTGAAAGTGGAATAACCCCATGCACTGAACATACTATCGGGATGTTTTTCACTTTAGATGAACAAGCAGTGGTGAATCCTATTTATTATATAAGCTGTCTAGGTATTGATTTGCCATTTGCATTTGTAGCGTATGGTTTACAGTATACTACTTCCTGGAGACCTTGGAAATGGTATTGGTTGATTATAAGCATCCTTTCTGGGTTGTTTGCAATTTTTTCATACTTTTTTTACCCTGATAATCCTGCAACATCAAAACTTTTCACGTTTGAAGAAAGAATACATATAATTAATAGGGTTAAAGCCAAGTCAAGATCATCGATTGAACAAAAAACCTTTAAAAAATATCAATTTATTGAAACACTAAAAGATCCCATTAGTTGGCTTTTCTTCCTTGCTGCATTTATGATTATGTTAGCCAATTCGACTACTTATCAGTCATCAATTATTTATACTCAATTAGGTTTTTCCAACTTAACCACTACTTTACTTATTGCTGTTCAAGCAGGATATTCCATTTCTTGTGCCATTATTGGATCGTTGGCATTAGCAAAGATTAAATCAAACTCTTTTATTGCTGGTGCCAGCTTTTTATTCCCTTGTTTCTTAGGCACTATTATAGCAATTAGCATCCCTTATGACAATAAACCAGGTCTATTAGGTGGGATATTTTTAACCGGATCATTAGGTACCGCTTATATCTTTATTCTAATGTTAAGTCATACTACGGCGGCAGGTTACACTAAAAAGTTGACTAGAACGTTTATGTTCATGATAGCTTATTCAATTGCTAATATCATTGCACCCCAAATGTGGAGACCACAATATGCCCCCCGTTATAGAGTTCCTTGGATAGTACAGCTCATATTTCCTTACTTTTTGACACCAGTAGTATTATTGGTGATTAGGTACATTTTAAAGAAACGAAATGATGTGAGAAAAAACCTAATTACACAAGACCATGGAAAAGACGAAATTGATTATGGTTATATTGACTCTGTTAATGACGACGGTATACCTGTTAAACAACAAGTCGATATTTCAATGTTGGACTTGACCGATTTAGAAAATAAAAGATTTATCTATCCATTATAAATAGTTTTATAGGAAATACCCAGACCTTTAAAGTTGATACTTTTAGTTCGGTATCATTGATTATAACTTTTCATTCCACAGGTCAAATCTACCAATCGTTCGTGTTATCGCTGATGATTGAGCCAAGGAATTAATATGCTTGAAGTGTTGATGTGAGAACCACGTTGCCAAGCGTTATGAGTTATGATGGATAAATTTGTTGTCCATAAATCATTGTATACCAAAACTTCTTCTAGCTTCCCTAGTTTCCCTAGTTAACATAAACTAAGTAGTGACATAAACGTTATAACATGACTAAAGAATTTTGGGGTACAAATCCAAATCCTAATTGGAAATTAGGTGATGGTGCCAATAATCAAGATTGGCAAAAGTTTGAAAAAATTGCCATCGATCCCCTTGGGAAATCAAGAGATAAGGTGAAAAATCATAGGTTATTAAGTGGAGCCGTTATTCCAAGACCTATCGGGTTTATAAGTACTATAAAAGAAAATGGGGTTAATAATTTAGCACCTTTTTCACATTTTAATATTGTTTCGGCTGATCCTCCATTATTTACCGTATCATTTTCAGGATCCAAGAATAAGGATACCTTAGATGCAATATTATTAAACAAAGAATTGACTATAAATATTATATCTGATTGGTTTATCGAAGCTGCTAATTTGACGGCTTTGGTCTGTGGTCCTGAAGTTAATGAATGGGAATTGTCAGGTTTAACCCCATTAGCTTCCGAAAAAGTCAAACCACCACATGTAGGCGAATCGGCATTTTCAGTTGAAGCAAAATTAGTCAATGTTAACACTTATGAATCAAAATTTGAGCCAGGAGTTACGGGTTCAACGATTTGTATTGTGGAAGCCGTCAACTTTCACGTTAGAAATGATTTACTCAATGATGACCAATCAATGGTTGATAACAGTAAATTAAGACCTATTGGGAGATTAAGTGGTAATGGTTATACTACTATTACCTCGGGATATGAATTACCTAGATTTAACTATAATAATTTAAATAAATCTGAATTAGAGAGCTTAAAAAAATAAGTTTAGAACATAGCTTAGATAATAAATATTGGAGTTTTCGCTGTTGGTGGTTACTTATCTATTTTGCTCTTATATTACTTGTTAAATAGTATATTTGCATTGTTGAATGTTTTTCACCAATTTATTAACATATTTCATTCATTATTGGTTCACCAAAATTAATTTACCTATATTATATAATCATATTGACATTAATATGGACAAGGCAACATGATCTAATGGTTAGAAATATTAATGGGTATATTGATCTAATTATAGAGATACCTTTTCTTTGTAGAAGTGTCCTTGTAAACTTGCCATGTGTCTACTTTAAAAGTATCACCACAAAAAGAGTACAGAGTACCATAGAAATAAATTAATCATATAAAACATTATAATTTTATAAAATCTTCGTTTTCAAATAATTCAGTGTAAGCTTCACCTAAATTACTTTGAATATTTGTAGTTTGTAAAGATCTACCGAATTTTTTGAATGCTTTATTGCTGGCAAATCTGGTAACAGCACTTGCCGCAAAACAAGCCAACAATAACAGGTCTTGATGGGATAATTTATTATTATCTACTAAATGGGTATCTTGGGACCAATAATCTTCTTGATAATGATTTGCCCAATTAATAAATGTAGCTAAGCAACCGGTTAACGTATCACCTTGTCCACCAATTCTTCGATTTGAACCTTCCATACCGTTAACTACATAGTTATCATTGTTTACTATTAGTTCAACGGAACCTTTACGAACAATGGTTAATCCTCCTAATTTTTTTGATAATTCTATGGTAACATCCAAAATTTTCTGGAAATTATTTTCTTTCAAGATTGAATCTAATCCTAACTTCCCACCAATTCGTTCAAATTCAATTAAATTGGGAGTTAACACAGCTTTTTTATAATTTTCAATAATATTTGGATCCAAACTAACGATATATAGAGCATCAGCATCCAAAATAATGGGTTTATTAAACACTTTTATTTGTTCAATGATTTTGATCATGGATTTAATCATTAAATTATCTCTACCAAATCCTGGACCAATGATAAATATATCACCTCGATTAATTAAATTCAAAACCTTGGGTAATACTTTCAGTTCAATAAAGTTATCAAATTTATTAAAATTAATATCCATAACCTCCGTTAATTCTAATTTTGCATAATGTTCAATATCGTCTTCACTGAAATAATTTGTCATTTCCGGATTATGTAATTCATATAAATAAGGATGGACCATTAAATCGGGGGAATACAGTTTAATTACGGGACTGGCAAGCTTTTCACAAATAATATGACTTAAATCACTACCAATTAATGATGATGCTTGACACCCAAAAAATGGCGCTCCAGTATAATCTTCACATCCTCCAATTACCACCACCTTCCCATTTTGTCCTTTATAATAGTTGGGTAATAATGGTTGAATGATGGTCTTAGATAATTGTAACAATTCTTTCTGACTTCTACCCCTTAACATATTCCTGTTGGATGCCGGTAGTTAGTGTAACCTTCAAAATTAGGGTAAATTATGGTTAGCAACGTTAATAAGTACGTTAAAATGTAATAATTTCTCAATAACACTTTACCAAGTAACTATTTATACCTGACCTATCAATTGACCTTAGATAAATCTCCCTATACTAATAATGTAGTATAATGATTGATAAATTGGTTATCATCACCTTATCCACTCGCATTATGGAGCAAGTCCTGTATAAACTGTCACGTGAGGTGAAAAACTGTGAGACTATTTAATACTCGCATGGTAGTGGACGAATTTTTCACATTGAACTACCAGTTAATAACGATATAGTTAATTATTGCCTTGATAACCGTATCATTAATAACTAATTATCACCGTAATAAACCTTAGATCAAATTGAACCGTTAAGAATTCCCAGGATGTTTACCAGATCAGTCAATAAACAATTATTAACCATTGCTTCAGTAGGAGCCATTGGGGCCATGGGGTTAAGTTATTATTATAATATGAAACCTATTGCTAATGATAATGGTAAAACATTTACTAATCCTAATGATTGGATTGATTTAAAATTAAGATCCTCCGTGGATGTTGGAAAATCCTCTAAAAAATTGATATTTGAATTATCTAATCCTGATGATGTTAGTGGATTAGTTGATTGTTCATGTTTATTAACTAAATTTGTTACTCCAAAAGGTAGTAATGTTATTAGACCTTATACACCCGTTACTGATCCTAATGAAAAGGGAATTATTGAATTAGTGGTTAAAAAATATGAAGGTGGAAAAATGTCAACTCATATTAGTGAATTAAAACCAAATGATACCTTATCATTTAAAGGTCCCATTGTTAAATGGAAATGGGAACCAAATCAATATAAATCAGTGGCATTAATTGCTGGTGGTACTGGTATTACCCCATTATATAGATTAATTAATAGAATTACTCAAAATCCTGATGATAAAACTAAAGTTGAATTATTTTATGGTAGTATTTCTGAAGATGATATTTTAATTAAACAAGAAATTGATGAACTTGCTAAAAAATATAAAGATCAATTCAAAGTAACTTATTTCCTTGATAAACCTCCAACTAATTGGGATGGTGAAAGTGGAGTTATTACCAAAGATTATTTAAAAAAAAACTTACCATCACCTTCCAAAGATTCTAAAATTTTTATTTGTGGTCCTCCAGGTATGTATAAAGCTATTTCAGGTATGAAAAATTCACCAACTGATCAAGGTGAAGTTACTGGTTGTTTAGCTGAATTAGGTTATACCAAAGAACATGTTTATAAATTTTAGATTAGATATGAAGAATTAGAAAAATATATGCTTTTAAATATTATTATGGGACTTGATATCTATTTTGATAATGACCTCTGTGGTTTATATTAACCTTACCGTCAACTTCCATAACAGGTTGCACTTTTATTAATGTTGAAGGATCTTATTAATATAGTTGTTGAAATCATAAAATTTATCATCAGTTACAAACATTCATAACTTTTGTATTTAGTAAAATTCACGCGTATTTACTTAAAACATTAAATGTTTCAATTAAGTAAACTCCAAGAGAGAATATTTCATTAACCTAAAGCTCATATCCTGATGTAATAAATTACCCAACAGGAATAACACAGTAGCACTACCTTCGTGCTCGCTGGTACAGTCTTCACCATAGTCTTCACCATACCTTTATAGTGATACTTAGATAAGTACATATTCAATACAATAAACACTCCGAGGCGATAACTCGCCTGATCTCTGAGCAGGCAGTCATCGTCTTATATATAAACTAGATTGTCGTATATAATTTTACGATTCTAAGACACTTGATTCGCAAACCTAGCCAAATATCTTAATAGTACGAAATAA